>JABUQX010101900.1:0-17500 GCA_015478945.1 Trachelipus rathkii
CCTATAATAAAAATAAATCACCCTGTTTTTTTTTATACATAACTCTCTGACATGCTTATCTTTTATTATCTCTCTTATAATCCTATTTCCTATATAATATAAAGAAAAATTCCAGTATTTACTAATATTATATGTCCAATTAGATGTTTCTCCTTACCCTTAATATACTACCTATTTTAATCCAATAATACGTTCTATATATATAACTTATAATATACACTTTTCATTACCTACATATCATCCTTTTATCCTAATATCAACTAATCAGAGACCTATATAATTAAACATACATATCAACCATAATCTAAATAGATACTATTTACCTCCACTAATAGATAACATTATATAATTTAATATCACACACATACTGGTATATTTCTAATTCATAACTCTTTTCCATCCAGCTTATACCACTACTCTACACTCATTTTCTCCACTGCCATCACCTTGAAACATAGGACAAAATCTTCTTACTTTCCCCATCTTTTCTCTCCTTTTGATTGACCTTAATACCTGATGGATCATCCATATCATAAACTGACAAAAAAATGCTACTATACAAAAAGCCCTAAGAGCGTCGCGGAACTATGCTCTGCTACCACTATATATATATATAAAAAAGGTAAACAATCTAAGCTTCAATGACCACAAAACCAATAGCTACTCTTGTTAGAAAAAGGTGAAAATTGGGTATTCTTATCCCAAGAGAATTCTGTGGTTATTTATTTAAATATTCTATTTCTTTAATTGACCCTACTGAGCTATTAAGGTCTCAATAATGCAACCCCACCGTGGCCACTGCAGTATTACCTTCCAGAACGGATTGTAGTATCCTAAAATTATAAATTAAAAGCCTTAAGGGCAAACTCCATCCAGCATCTGAAAGAAAAACAATTACTTTAGTTTTAGCTTCTGTAGAGGAGAAATTAAATCTTTGAAACAAACATAAATACATTTAAACAAAAAGAAAAAAGATAAACCAAACTATGTAAAGTAGCAAATTAAAAATCACTCCGAGCCATGCCAACATTCAAATTGAGACAAAAATCAATCAATTATGTATTATTATTATTATTATTATTATTATTATTATTATTATTATTATTATTATTATTATTATTATTATTATTATTATTATTATTATTATTATTTCAGTAATATTGGAAATTCAGTTTTTAATTTGGATTTTATAAAGATTAAAGCTTAATTTTACATTATGAAATAGAGCAATAAATTTGTTCATTTTTCAGAAGAAAATTGCTGAAGTGTCTTCACCATCATCAAACATTAGATCTCTTCGCCCAACCAGAAGTAAGGCTAATATCACAGGTGATAAAAATAACCTTGGCAAAGTAAAAAACAAAAATGAATCTTCACAACCTAATTCTGACCTCAAATTCACAAATGACTTGAACAAAACAATTGAAGAAAAACAAATGGAAATTCAAAACATGTTAACATTTCCTGGTAAGATTATTATTATTATTATTATTATTATTATTATTATTATTATTATTATTATTATTATTATTATTATTATTATTATTATTATTATTATTATTATTATTATTATTATTATTTTTTATTATTATTATTATTAATTATTATTAAATTTTATTATTATTATTGATTATTATTATTATATATTATTATTATTATTATTATTATTATTATTATTATTATTATTATTATAGGACACTCCTTCATACTTGCATTAAGTGATAAAGTTGATGAAGACACAGAGGCATACAATTGCGTATTATGCTATAAAAATTCCCATAGGACAGGTCAAGAAGAAATGATTCAACACTGTAAATCAAAAGAGCATTTGCTAAAATTAATTAATATTAATAAAATATATATATATATTATTATATAATATATATCTATATACTATATATATATATTAGTATATATATATATATTAATATATATATATATTATATATATTATAATATATATATTATATATATACCGTATATTATATATTATATATAATATATATATATATATATAATATATATATATATATATATAAATAATTAGTATATATATATAATATATATATATATATATATATATATAGGAAATGTAGATATAGAAATGTAGAAATAATGATTAGGTTGGATGATAAGATGAAGAATGTAATTTGTTATTTGTTAAATTTTATTATTTTCCTTTTTAGGCACTCTTAGTATGAAGTCTTTAATTATCTGATGACTCTTCTCTCTTGATTCTGTATTATTTGATTCTGTGTTATATCAGTGAATTCTCACTAGAATTATCTCACTCTTTATCTTAAATGAATGCTTTTTGTACAAATACTTTAACAATAATTTTATACAATATTAAATTTTAGGAAGTCTGTCTGAAAATATAAAAAGAACATAATAACCGCAGCAAGTGACAATGCATTGTCACTGTCTTGCAATGACAATGCACAATCAATCATATATATTGATGACAGGGAGTGGTCATGCCTTGTCACTGTGTGATAGTGACAATGCATCTTCACTCGCTGCAGTTGTTATGTTATTCTTATTTTTTTCAGAACTACCTGAAATATTGTTTTATATTGATAAAATCTATAATTATAATCTGTAATATAAGATAAAAATTATTATTCCATCAATCGATGTCACATCAAATATAATTGGATCAAGGGTGAACATTTTGTTAAATCAGAATATTAAATCAGTCAAGCATACAAGAGGGAGTCTATAATTCATACTACGGGTGCCTAAATAATTAATCATATAATACAAATATAACAAATAATATTCTACATCGTATCATACAACATATCATTGTTTCAACACATACTTATCTTGCTCTATCTTTCCTAACGCTTTATTACATTTATCATATAATATACATCATAAGCATGGCACGGTCTTGTCCACATATGTTCTAACTTAAATCATCAGCCAGCAAAGTCATAGTGGATAATAAAAAGGTAAGAGCTTTTCATCTTTTCACTGTTAACTATTAATATAAATATAATTAAAATTAAATATAATAATATAAAAACTACCTAAAATATATTTCAATTGACAGAATAGCATAAGGGTTGATCAATTGCGCAACTCTGCTAAAGTCTTCATTGTAAGTCTGTAAAAATAAAAGATAAACATTATGGGAAACGAAGATATAGAAGATGTAAAAGGAACAGAAGTGAGGATGATTGGTAAGTGTCCTGTATTTTCAGGACTAGAAAGAGAATATGAAAGATGGAGAAGAAGAGTGAGTGACTGGGTGGAATTGAACGAGGATATAAAAAGGAAGGGATTAATAATAAGATTGCATCTAGAAGGAGAGGCTGAAGAGTTAACCAAGAACCTTAGTACGAAAGAACTAACAAGAGAGAAAGGAGTGGATTTGATATTGGAGGCACTTGATAGTAGATATAAGATCGATAAAAGAGTTGAACGATTTAACAGTGTATTAGACGTACTAAAGATTGGTAGAGGTGAGAAAGAGAGTGTTAAAGAATATGTGATAAGATATGCAAGAGTGATGGGTGAGGCAACATGTTTAGGAATGAGTGAGTGGGGATCAGATGTGAAAGGAGCACATTTGTTGTACACTTCAAATTTGAAAACATGGCAAGAACAGATTATAATAGGGGGGTGTGGAGAAGGAGAGCTAGATTATGACAATATTAAAAAGCCATATTGCTACGTGTGTACTTTAACATGGATAGATCAGATTAGGCCAAACTGAAATTAAATAAGAGATAGAAGATGAAGGAAAATATGTGGTTAGACAGGGGTAGACAGGAAAAATGAGTCAAAGTACAGGAGCTGTATACAAGAAGGGAAGAGAAGAGCAAAGGAGAAACGACAATATTGTATGAAAATGTGGCGGTAGAGGACATATGGGTTGGCAATGTCAGGCAAAAGGCGGATTGAGATGTTTTAATTGTTTCCAAGATGGGCATTTCGCGAACGAATGTCAGGAAGAAAAGTTGTGTTTGAAATGTGGGAGAAAAGGCCATGAGGCCAAGAAGTGCCTAACTCGGGATGAAAATATTAAGAAATGTATGTACTGTCGTAAATGGGGACATGAGGAAGACAAATGTTGGTGGAAAAAAAGGGGGTCTGACAAGCAAATAAAAGGTGAACAGAGTAATGTATATTTGAATAATTCCGGGAATGAAAGGGAGAATGAAGGAATGATTGAGGCTATATTAGACACTGGAAGTAATAGTACAGTAATAGGAAGAGAATGACTAGAAGAAATATTACGAAATCTAAACAAAAGTGAATTAGAAAGGATAAAAGAGAGTGCAAAGAGAATAGAAAAGACTTATAGTTTTGGGGGTTCTGATTATAAGGGGGAGAAAAGACTACAAATACCTGTAGATCTTACAGGAAAAAGGGGGGAAACCATCATTTACATAACGACAGATTACATTAACGATTTACACGATAAAGATATCCCATGGTTGATAGGAAGAAAAACATTACAAAAACTGGGGGCAATAATGGATATCAGCAATAACAACATTATATTAAGGGACATAGGGGTACGAGTAAAGGGAAGGGTAGATGATGGTGGTCATGTTAGATTACCATTGATAAAACGTAGATATAGTGCGTGGTTTGGGGGGGGGTGATAAATGGTGGATAGGGAACAGTGAAAAACAAAATGAAGACAAATTACTCAAAATACACAAACAATTTGCACATTGTAGTAAGGACAACCTAAATAAATTATTGGAGAAAGCATACGGGGGGAATGATGCATATGAAGAGAATAAAAAACAAATACAAGGGATAATCGAAAGAGTAATAAATAACTGTCATTCATGTAAAATATTCAAGCCCACACCTAGTAGACCTGTGGTGGGTTTGGATAGAGCAAATCATTTCAATGAATTAATATCTATAGATATGGGTGAGTTAGAAGGAAAGAAATTTTTAGTAATGATAGATGAATTGACCGGTTTTGTTCAAGCAACATGGACTGAAGGAAAACGACCGGCGGAGATAGTAGGTAAGATAATAGACAGGTGGATAAGTGTTTTTGGAGCTCCGGAAAAAATTCTCTCGGACAACGGGAGGGAATTTCAAAATGAAACCAATGGAGAATGTGTGAAGATGTTTTGACATCATAATTATTGGCACAGCGGCAAAGAAAGTCCATGGAGTAATGGGAAGTGTGAACGGATGGTGGGCCTTTTGAAGGAAAATATTAGAAAACTACAAGAAGATGGGTACCAAAACAAGAATTTATGCTTAAGATGGGCTGTGTATGGTCGAAATAATATACCCAATAAGGGAGGTATACAGCTAAACAATTTGGTTTTTGAGTGGAAGAAGGGAGGGAAAATTGACTGCCTTGATATGAGATAACACAAGGGTTGGAAGATGTGTGATAATGGACCAATGCTACAGATATAGAAAAGGCATGGAAAAGAAGTAATAAGTCAACAAGCAGAGATGAAACTAAAAGCTTTGAATAACAACGTAAGGGAAAGTAAAGTACAAGAATGTAACAAATTGGGGGAGTGGGTATATTATACAAAGAGAGAACCATAAAAGAAGGAAGGGACAGGAGGTCATAGGAGTAGACTGAAAACAGATGGTGTAAAACAAGGAGGGTCGATATAGATATACACAAAGAGTAACATCATAAACAGAATTACAAAAAGCAACCCAGGGGAAAGGACGACAGGGATGAAGCTGGAGAAGAAACAGATGATCAAGATCCAGATATGTATGAAGAACAAGGGGAGAACATAAAAAGTATAAGGGAGGGACAATATGGACACAAAAGAACACAACAGAAAGAAGAAGAAGATACAGATGACGATGAAAGCGATATTTCTCTTGGAGTAATGACTAATGCAGGACAAGAAACAGAGGAGGAAGAACAAGATGAAGAAGAAGTAGAAAGAGAAAGAGATCTAAGTAGATCTGAAGAAAGGAAAGATGGAAAATGGTAGAAAAGAAACCGGCCAAGAAACAAAGAGTTGAGATAATAAGCAGATGCGGTATTACGTTATATAGTAAGGAAATGGAATCATGTACTTACACCGTAAGATCTTACATCATGGACCCATAACATGGATAAACCTAAAAGACTTTGAGGAACATACAAATACCGGAAGAGGAAGAAATACTTTTAGTCGATGTAAGAGATATAGAAGTCATTAAAGAGCAAAGGAAAACGGAGATACAGTAATTGGAAAGAAAAAATGATGTATGTGAAAGTGTACACCAAAGCAGAAATGGGGGGTTAAATACAAGATCTGGTTATAATCAGATAAGGAAAAGAATGGATAAAGTATTGGTAAAGCTAGATTAGTGGTTAGGGGTTTTGGGGAAAAAGCAATGATGACGGGAGAATGAAGCTCCAACAATGTGCTGCGAAGCCTAAAATGAGTAATTATAGGAATTAATTGAAATAGGTATTAAGACCTGGGAATGGTTAAGTCAATAGATATTAAGACCTGCATATTTGCAAGAGGAAACAAATGGGAAAGAGAGTGTTCGTAAAAACCAACCAAAAGAACAATACGAACAAATTGGTGGAAACTACAAAGGGCAGTATTATGGTTTTTGAAAGCCGTGCTGCCAGTAGTTTGTTATTCATAGTTTAAATGAAATTATTAGAAGATTAGGGGGGGTGTGTTGTAAATTAGAAACCTTTCCATAATTTACGTGAACGATACGGAAGTAAAGTTAAGAGTATAAGCGAATGGTTTGAGTCAGTAGCTGGATGATATACTGTATGGATGGGATGATAACTTTCGAGAACAAATAATCAGATGGAAAATTAAAGGAAGATTAGAAGAGGTAGGGAGAGCCAGGAGTTAGAAGACTTCCGTATAAATTGTGGAGTGGTGTAGCAATAAATACATGAAAGAGGAGACATATATAAACTTGAACAGATTAGTATTACAGAAAAACAAACTAACATACCAAGCTCAATAAAAACATCATGACAAGGGGGGATAGGGTGTTGTTTAGATGGATAAGTGAAAACAACAGAATATAGAGTCTGGGGTGGGCACAATTAACTGCTGGTCAAGCAAACAAGACCTGAAGTATCTTACCAAGTGAATGAAATAGAAGAAAATGAAGAAGGAACTAACGCAGCAATATGAGAATAATTAAGTAAATATGCATAGGAGAAAAAACAGATAGTAAGATAAACCTATTAGAATAGGGACATTAAAAAGGGAATTGGATGTATGAAAGGTGTTGCGGATGGCCATCCCTTAATTAATGGAGTTAGGTTACGGGAGAATCGCAAATAGGATATGTAGTTATTTACTACGAGAAGTTTGAGTCAGTTCCTCTCGTGCGATAAAAGATGCCAATAATATGTACTTGAAATCTAGGTTCTCTACAGAAGTGTGTAAGAGTCGCCATTAGATGTCCGAGGTTCGAGTGGGGTTTGTGTGATGACTGTTTGGCGGCAATGGGGATAATATGTTATATAAAAGTATCGGGAGGAAATTACAAGGGGAAACGGTAGCATATATGAGACTGAGATTGGGTTTGTTCCAGTATAGGTAAATCATTGGAGCAGGGGGGGATCTGTGAATTCACATACATAGATGTCAGGAGCAAGAAGATTGAATGAATTGATATCTAGCGTTATAAAGGAATTTAGTAGGGAGAATGAAGAATAATTGATATGTGTGCTGGATGCATATTCAATGGTAAAGGTATGCAAATAGCAGATGTTTGACAAAAGAAAAGTGAGGAAACAATAGAGTGTGCTTGTCATAAGTTAATTTCTTTGAGAAGTGAATGTGATAATTAGTAATGAAGATAGATAAGATCATTTCAGTAGTGTAGGATTTCTTGAAAAAGGAAGAGAAAGAGAGCAGCTGATTGAGACGTGAGATGAACTAGGAGTGGTCATGCTTGTCGACTGTGTGATTTATGTGCCATCATCTTGCACGTGCTGCATGTTGTATATGTTATTTTCTATCCTTTTTCGGTGACACTACCTGAAATATTATTTTGTGTGTTACATCAATTTGATAAATCGTAATATAATCTTATATCCTTTAATACTCCGTAATTATAATACATAGTAAATTATTATTCCAGGTCTCTAGCATCGATGTCCAACATCTGGCGTCACATATTAATTTGGTTGGTTCAAAGGGTGATGACCGAGTCATTGTTAAATCAGAATATTAATCTATCAGTCAAGCCAACTAATAGAGGGAGAGTCTATCATTCGATATCTACCTGGTGCCTTAAAGATTATTAATAAAATCATGGATAACTAAATGATAGGTTTTACAAATTGATTATTCTACGTCGTATCATACACATATATTGTGATTTCATACATCATAGCTTATCGTATGCTCTCTTATCTTCTCCCCTAACTGCTTTATTACCGTTTTCTTAGATAATATACATACATAAGCAGGCCCGGTTTTTTCGTTCTTGTCCACATTGTTCTAACTAGAGAGTCATCCAGCCAGAGCATATAGTTCATATGTTCTTGGTAGACTACAGAAAAGGTAAAGTAAGCTTTTCATCTTTTTCACGTCGTAACTTATTAATATAAATATACAGTTAAAATTAAATATAATAATCATAGAAAACTACTAAAAATATTTCAATTGAGCAGAATAGCTGTTTAAGGTTGATCATCTATATCGTTGTATCATCTAGGGTTATATTCACTGCGTGTTAATAATATATATATAATATATACATACTATAAATAATATAATTATATAGTAGGTATGTATATATATATATAGTTAGGTAAAGTTTCTATGTTTATTAGGGGTTTTACTATAATATATATATATAAGTACTTGACATCTACGTAGGTATACTATGAGGTCTCTACCTATCCTTAGTATATCAGAATATTATATATAGTAATATTATAATATATAGAGTTTATATATATATATATATTTTGCATATATATATATTTATTATAGATATTAGTTAGTTATTTATATATATATTATATATATATATATACGTATTATTATTACTTATTTATTATCATATATATTATAATATATATTAAGAATTAAATGTTTTGTGTTGGCACATAATTGTATTTTTTTCCCGTTTAAGGATTTAATATTGTAATTAAAGCAAATACTATTATTGATCTTCACTTACGCCTATTGGCCCACCACAAATAACAGTTTTATTACAGGAATATTGAAAAATAAACTTGTTAATTTCATTATGAAATCTACAAACTTAAGATGCATATATGTTCGCTTTCCTGAAATATTTTTTTTTTAAAGTATTCTAAAGGGGTGTCCCAGCCCCCCAATATGTTTAAACTGCTTTCAAAACACTGGTTTTCATGGCAACGTAAAAGAATTCTACAGAAATTCATATTTAAAGAGCTCTTCATTCTCTTTAAAATGAACTAAACCGCATCTCTCTACAACAACCCTGAGAGGAGATATGAAGAAAATTGTATGTGGCGGGGCCACACCCAAAATTTTTAATTTACCCCAAATTTTGGGGTGCCATATCTTTTGAACCCCTTTTAACCTGATTTTGGAGCTAAAATTTGGAGATCTTTTTATTATTTGGTCCTAACTTTAATTAGAAAAATTTTTTTTAAACAAAATCCGAATATAGTTGTGTCACAAATGTAGATGTTGACACAAATCGTTGAACGATCGACCACAATCCAGGGTACAATATAGTATATATATATATATATATTATAATAATATATATATAATATATTATATATAGATTATATATATTATATATATCATTATTTATTTTATTATAGTTAGTATCAGATATGGCTTGAGTCAGTATCATCACATATTAATACTTAACTGTTCAAGATGTTTGTATCGTTAAAGTATACTCAGGAAGGAGCTATACTGTATCACCTTTTTCCTTCCATCTTTCACCATTCCAATGCTCTATATTTGCGTGAACTATCTCATTATCAAAAGCGCTTGTGGAACTTCCACTTATATCATGTCTGCTATCAAATCTTACATCTGCTACATATTTGTTCATATAAATAGAGTTATTGACCTTACCTTTCATTTCTACATCCATCTCTATTTCTACTTGCTTCATCTCTCTTTTATGAATTTTATCACCATTACCTTCATTATTTTCAAAAGCGTTTGAAGCCTTGAAGGTAATATTAACACATCTGAACTACGATATTTTCTTTATTGTAAACCAGTTAGTAAGTGCCTAAAAACAAATAAAAATAATTATAAGAAATTCATTAAAAGGCAAAGAGTACAAGAAAAATAAATCAGCACAAAAATAAGTCTAAAATGCAGATATTTTCAAATATGATTAGTTCAAGATGTTTGCCAACACAGGTACAAGATAAAAATATTAAAATTTCCTCTCTCAGAGAAAACATAAAACTATAAGTATTGAAATTTTATTTCAGTGCCCCAAAAATAGGCCTATAATAATAAAATTGGCAATAATTTTCTAAATATGCATAGTAAATTTTACAAGAAATGCAAGAAATTTATTACCCTACAAAAAGGACTTTCATAACCTGAGGGATAAATATTAATCCTTTGATAATAGAGATACCCATATAATTTTGTAAGTGAAGTTTTAATAACAATCTGTTAAAATTTAAAATAGTACCGTACTGTATAAAAAATTAATTTGTAATGAATAAGATAGATCCCACAAACAAAAATAAAAAAAAAAACAATTTGAACCACCAAAAAAAATTTTAAATTAACTCTAGCTGGATCTATTCAAATGATAAAAAAAAGAGTATGTTAGCACCCCCCTTTAATTCACTAAAAAAAGTTACTAACTATTGGAACAATAAAATCTTTAAAATTGGGAGAAAAATTTACCATTAAAAAAATCTATAAGCATGTGACTGCTTAAAAATTACCAATCAAAAGAAAAATATGAATTAACAAACAAATATATCAAGATGAAGCTAGTCATTACATTTTATTCTAAAACAATATTTTCAAAAATTGACACCATGAAATTTATAAACATGAAATATATGTATGAAAACAGGAAAAACAAAATTTATCTAATTCATAACCAAAGATCCGTGTTGGTATTGCAAACTTTTAAATTCATGACTTTACTAGGCTATTAATAATTTGTCTAACATAAAAATCAAAATTTAAATTAACCTTTATATTAAGGAAGTGAAAAAAAAACAAATCATTGATAATTCAGGTTTCATAAAATTAAATGTTGTTTATATTGAGGCTATTACTTATTAGTAACCTCCTTATCTATTCTTAGTTCCAAAATTTTAAAAATGATGAATCTGGAACATTCAAAAACACAATAAATGTTACTATTAAACTTTATGTCTAGCATTTACAAAAATGTTCATTCTAGTTATTTAACACTGTTTACTGACAAAAAAACAAAACTATTTTATATAAAAAAATTTAAATTTTAAGTTTTTCATTTACAGGAAAATTAAAAATTTATAATCTAAGTGTGAGCATTACCATTTCTTTAAAAATATTTTTAAATTTTAAGTTTTACATTAGCAAGAAAAATTTTATCTTTATAACCTTCTAATTCCTAAGTCACCTTTATTTAAAACTCATCACCTATTTATATTTTCCATTCATTCAGATCTCAAAAATTTATAAATATTATGGTGAAATGGGCCTCATATTTTAATTTATTTATTTAATTAGGTTAAGACGGGTAAGGAAAACTTCAAACAAATACTGATTGATTTAGATATGGAACATCTTAAATAATGGGACTGAACTATGTATTAAGATTAAATAATAAAACATAAAAAAAAATGAAAAAAATAAATGCATAAACAAAGTTAAGCTTGATACTTGTTGAATTAAGATCATAATATGGCAACTGATGAATACGTTTACTATGATGGTGCAGCATCAATGAAGAAAGATAAAAAATTAATAAAAAGAAATTTTGTTCAGCGAGCTCAAAAGAAATATATGGCCTTGTAATGATGATTATTTAGACCTTATATGTTAAATGAAAAAACAAAAAATTTATGAAAAAAAAATCCTGAATATTAATGTCAAAGGGTTTTAATTTTCGTATTAATAGTTTTATTAAATTGGTATTATTTTAACTAATAACTTTGTTAATACTGGAAGCAGAAAAATTTTAACTTAGGATCCTGTAATGTAAGGTGTTGAAAAATCTAATTATTAATATTATTATTATTATTATTAATTATTGATTATTATTATTATTAAATTATTATTATTATTATATTATTATTATTAATTTTATTTTTTATTATTATTATTATTATTGATTATTATTATTATATTATTATTATTATTATTATTATATTATTATATTCAATATCTTAGATTCTAATTTCGATTGGGTAATTGATTTTGCATTGAAGTAATAAAAACAAAACCGGCTTACCAGGAATCATGGGAACAGCAACAGTATACACAAGGTACCAGAATAACTTCTAAAGTCAAAGTGAGGGACCTTGGATCGCCAAAAAGCTAAGGTGGTTTGATTACGTAATGTGTATATAGTTCGCGGAGGAGAAGGTGAAAAAAAAGATATAAATTTCAGGAAGTAAGAAATTAATTTGAGAATTATTCCTTAGTTAAACTAAATAAAATTTTAAGAAATTTTATTTGGTAAAATTTTCCCATGTAGAGCACGTAAATATAATAAATTAATATAAGAAAGTAACTATATTCATCCGCCAAACGAAAAGTGGATTATATGTCCTAAGAATTTTCCATAGGGAAAAGCCTAGGCGTTAATAATTATGTCATTTATTTGAAAGTTCAAAAGGGAATTCAGAGTCCGAGGACATGTTAGATGGAAGAGAAAAAGGAAATAAACAATTTTGTGATGAATTTTAAATCTATTGGGGTAGTTAAATAAAAATTAAAACCAGATCAACAAATGTAACGAATTGGCAACTATTACATAAAAATTTGATAACAGAATTTTATCAGCTAAGATGACGTGGATATAACGAGGCTGCGCACGGGATCTGCGCCGAGAGAGAAGAAAAATATAGATTCAGAAGTTCTGATAACAGGAGAAAGAAAATATAATAAAAAGATTAAAAAGAAAAAGATATGTTTTCCTAATTTTCTTTTTTGTTAAATTTTTTTTTGACATTTACAACAAGGGAATTTATCTGAATGTTTTCTTTTATAAATAAGTAATAACATATATATATATATATATATATATATATATTATATATATATATATATATATATATATATTATATATACTATATATATAGTATATATATATATATATATAATATATATAATATATATATCCATTTCTATAGTTTAAAAATATATATAGATAAAAAATGCATATACATTATTAAAATAATCGATATAATATATAATATATAGATATATAAGTATATAATATATATACTATATATATAATATATATATATAATATATATATATATATATATAATATATATATATATATATATGTTTTTTTTATATATATTAATCATATAATATATATATATATATATATATATATTGTGCTCAAATTTGATGCAAAATGTCATAAGTTTTAAAATTTGTTCTTGTATCCAATCAATTATTTGCTTTTCTATTTCTCTTTCTAATCTAAATCTGTAATTTATATGGTTGACGATAAACTCGAATGTACATTTTCAGTTTCAGTAATGAAAAAGTGCTTCTATATTTTCCAACAAACTTCATCAAATAGGTTTAGTTAAAACATTAAAAAGATTAGAATTGCTGTCACTCTTACGTCAAATAAGCAAGGGAATTGAGCCAGAGAGTTGAGCAAAGATGTGTAACACACCCATTCAACATTTCAAGGCTTAATGCTATTTGGATGACTCATGACAGCAAGAAGTTTGGATAGTGATTTAAAAGGTTGGTATACAGGTGAGTTTGAGTTGCCAGATTGAAATAAGAATGGGTAGTCCATTAGATTGAGGAGAGAGGTATGTAAAGTAATAGATTCTTATGTCACAAAATATTCATTAGTAAATACCTAGAGTTGGGGTATGGTGGACGATGGTAATCAAAAGTGAAAAGCATGATTGATTTTATGTAATGATGAAGAAGGAAATATGAAATATCTGATGGACTAACAAAATTTTGAGAGGGTTGTGGATGGGAATATCAGATCATCATGTTGATCTATGTAAGATTAAGTTAGTGCAGGCATGGATGAAGAGGAAAGAAATAAGGAATTAAGTGAGAACAGGCTTATGACAGGAATAATAGGGAAGATGTTAGTGATATATGGTGTTTTTGGTAGGCTTCTAAATGGATAGAGAAGTATGTATGACGATAGTGAAGCATTTAAGAATAAATGGAGTTTGAAGTGATTGGTTTGAAATTAGTGAAGTGAGGCAGGGATGTGTTATGTCTTCTTGGTTTTTTAATTTGTATATGGATTGAGTGATGAAAGAATTAGAGGGTAGGGGTGGTAGGGAAAGGTGTTAGAATGATAGAAAATGGATGAGAGTGGAGGGTGCCCTTATTGTATGCAGATGATTTGGTTTTGTGTGGCAAATCTGAAGAGAGTTTGGGAGGAATGGTAAGAGGGATTTGGCAGGGTGTGTAAAAGGAGGGAGTTTGAAAGTAAATGTAGATAAGAGTGAGTGAGGAGAATCTACGATGTGAAATCGTTTTGGATGGTGAACAATTGGAACGAGTATCTGTTTAAATATTTAGGACATATGTTGGATGAAAATTAGGGCTGGGGAGCCAGAGCCTTGGAGCAGAAAGTTATTTGGTGGAGCTGGAGCCACTCCACCAATGGAAGCAGAAAGCAGACTTGCTCCGAGTAAATTCTGTTATCCATTAGCAATCATTACTTTACCTTATCCATTCCTCTGAATTTTTATTGTTATTCATTACTACTCACTGTGAATTGTGAAAGAAAAATAGAAAATAAATGAGAATCTCCTATTGCTAAATTCAAACTTGATATATCTCATGCTTTGTCTGAAATGAAGAAAATGGATAGATCATCAAGGCTGAATGTCAAAGGAGGTTCCACATTACCCAAAAATAATTCAGAATGTTGCTTATACAGTAACGTCAATGCCAACAACACAAGTTAGTGTGGAACAACTATTTTCATCTCTTCAAATAATTTGGTCAGACTTATGAAAGAGGATGAAATGATAGAGGATCTAATTGAAGCCATATCGTTTCTTAAAACATTCCTTTTAAATAAAATTAAAATTATTGTCTATTTCTTTTGATATGTACATTTTATTTTATAAATTTGCTTGTATTGATTTAAAAAAACAAAATAAAAACAGTGGGACTTTGCTTTGTTCAAGCAAAGTTGTGCCTAGCTCAAAGCTAATATGAAAGAAACTGCATATGGGCTGATGTTCCTGGGTGGTGGTAATACCTAAATACAATTGTATAAGAATTAGGAAGATCCTTAAGACAAAGCCAGAGCCGGAACCACTCAAATCAATGGCTCTTAAGCCAGAGTCACATCTAACAATGGTCAGGAGCAGCCGCTGAAACGAACTTTCACGTCAGCTTTCCCATGCCCTGGATGAAAAGGGGAATGGATGATGCAGAGTGTAGTAGGAAAGTTGTGAATGATAGGAAGGTGGCTGATGCAATTAAATTCTTGGTGGATACAAAGGGACTAAGTCTCGAATGCACTAGGGATTTGCATGAGGGTATGTTGTTACCTGTGCTAACTTTTATAGTGAAACTATGGTGTGGAATATGAGGTGTAAATCTAAGGTACAGTGTGTTCAGAGGAGCAGTCTTAGGGGGTGTGTCTGAGATTCAGTCTGGAAATTGAATAACATGAGGGAATGAATGCAGTTTGGTGAGTGTAATGGTGTGAAGAAAGGCATAAAATAAGAGAATAAACGAGTGCACTTAATTCATGATTTGATCATATGACAAGGGATGGATAGTAGTTGGTTGTTAGCATTGTATCGTGGTATGAGGTGACTACACAGGGAATCGGTACGCACTTGAAGTGGACCGAATCCATGAGAGTGGAAGAAGACCGCCTCCTCGAAAAAAAATAAGTTGAAATTAAGTCAGTAAGGTTGTGTGGAATTAGTGTCGTTGTTATATTCTCTTTATTGGTGCTCGGTCGTCTTGGGGGGTATGAATGAGGAGGTGTGAGTTTTCGATTGCGGACGATTGGGTACCACTCATTGTACTTCTTGATTGTATTTACTAGTTAGAAGTGGTTGGGATTATCGCTGTCACCTGGTAGGCTGTCATGGCGGAGATTGGATGTGATTGGTTATGTCAGATAGTAAAGGTTGATAGTATTGGATATGTGATTAGGACTTATTATGAGTTATGTAAGTAAATTCTTAATAGGATACTATAGTGAGTGAGGTAAGCAATTAGTGATGATATAGACTTGAGAAGGTGTGAGGTTGTGTTCTGAAAAGTAGGAATTTGTAAGGCGTTGTCGGGGGATTAGAGTAATGTAGGGATGAATTTTATTGTAAAGTGGTTGTTATTATATTATAATATATTTGATGTGTTGTGAGGAAGTGGCATAATGGGCCGTAGTGAGTATGAAATCTGTTGAGTTATGTAATAATATAGATTGTGTTGTAAGATTAATATTGTTTGGAAGTGTGTGACTGGTATTGGGGATTATGTATTGGGTGATTATGGAGTTAGTGATATAAGTAAATGTTAGATAGTTTGAGTAAGGATTTTTAGATTAATGAGTGAAAAGATAATATTATTATGTTTATGTTGAAAAGGATTGTGATTTTAATGTATTATGGATGTATATGTAGTGTGATTGTTGCTGTAGAGAAGAATTAGCTTATAAAGTAGTGTCTGGTATTTGTGTGATGAATTAGTGAGAATTCATTGAAGAGAGTGTAGATCTATTCAAAGCGGTGATAGGTATATAGTTAAGTTGGAAAGGTGTTTATAGATTATTGAGATCACGATTATATGAATGGATTAAGAAGGGAGATATATAGCTATGGAACGCTCATCTCTGCTACGCGCAAGACCAATACACACTAGGTCCGACGTAGAGGTGCCACGCCTAGTCTCCTTCTCCGTCGTGTGCATACATGCTCCACATATCCTTTCCTATAGCGACTATTAATTATTTAACTAGAGACTTAATCAGATACTTTTTATTACGTCAGTACGATGTTCGCTGGTTATTCGCACAATTCAGCTCGTTCACTAGACATTGTGATGCTTACGATTATTTGAGACTCAACGATAAGCGATAGAGATTGAGATTAGGTTTAATGGTAATTTTAGTATTTGAATCGAGGTGTCAAAACCTATCACAATAGCGTAAACTATATGGTATAATATTATCTTATATTATTAGTGATGTATAACTACAAGAAGTAATATTAATTAATCTATATATATAAAAAATAAACCATCAGCACTATAAATACCAACTATCTATACCTCATCCACTTATATTGACAAACCACTGAGTGAATTTACTTGATCTTGTACAGATTGAGGTAGGCTTTTTATTAGCTTTTCTCTTAACACTAATAAACAACTACCCTAAATTAGCATATC
>JABUQX010101900.1:22500-25000 GCA_015478945.1 Trachelipus rathkii
TTGTAAAACTGTCATAGACATAAGTATTAAAAGGTTAACATTTATTTGAGAGTTTTTTAAATTTTTTTCATATAAACACGCGTTTAGTAAAATTTTGAACTAAAATAGCAATACATGCACTAGATCTCTAATTAAATATTGTGCAGACCGATAGACTAAATTAATTATTTATTAAACAAGATTTTCCTAATTATTTATTATTGTATTAGCTTCCTTACGTATAAGTATTAATTATTAATATGGGAATTTTGATTTTTATAGTTTAAGACAAATTATTAATAGCCTAGAGAAAAGATCATGAATTTAAACAGTTTTGCAATAACCAATCAACGGATCTTTGGTTAAGATATATAAATATACAAATTGTATACTTTCTATGTGCTCATTACACAAATAATCGTTTTGTATGTTAGTGTATTTCAGGAATCAATTTTTGAAAATATTGTTTTAGAATAAAATGTAATGACTAGCTTCATCTTGATATATTTGTTTGTTAATTCATATTTTTCTTTTGATTGGTAATTTTTAAGCAGTCACATGCTTATAGATTTTTTTTGGTAAATTTTTCTCCCAATTTTAAAGATTTTATTGTTCCAATAGTTAGTAACTTTTTTAGTGAATTAAAGGGGGGTGCTAACATACTCTTTTTTTTATCATTTGAATAGATCCAGCTAGAGTTAATTTAAAATTTTTTTTGGTGGTTCAAATTGTTTTTTTTTTTATTTTTGTTTGTTTGTGGGATCTATCTTATTCATTACAAATTAATTTTTTTATACAGTACGGTACTATTTTAAATTTTAACAGATTGTTATTAAAACTTCACTTACAAAATTATATGGGTATCTCTATTATCAAAGGATTAATATTTATCCCTCAGGTTATGAAAGTCCTTTTTGTAGGGTAATAAATTTCTTGCATTTCTTGTAAAATTTACTATGCATATTTAGAAAATTATTGCCAATTTTATTATTATAGGCCTATTGTGGGGCACTGAAATAAAATTTCAATACTTATAGTTTTATGTTTTCTCTGAGAGAGGAAATTTTAATATTTTTATCTTGTACCTGTGTTGGCAAACATCTTGAACTAATCATATTTGAAAATATCTGCATTTTTAGACTTACTTTTGTGCTTATTTATTTTTCTTGTACTCTTTGCCTTTTAATGAATTTCTTATAATTAAATTTTTTTTATTTTTATGTTTTAGGCACTTACTAACTGGTTTACAATAAAGAAAATATCGTAGTTCAGATGTGTTAATATTACCTTCAAGGCTTCAAACGCTTTTGAAAATAATGAAGGTAATGGTGATAAAATTCATAAAAGAGAGATGAAGCAAGTAGAAATAGAGATGGATGTAGAAATGAAAGGTAAGGTCAATAACTCTATTTATATGAACAAATATGTAGCAGATGTAAGATTTGATAGCAGACATGATATAAGTGGAAGTTCCACAAGCGCTTTTGATAATGAGATAGTTCACGCAAATATAGAGCATTGGAATGGTGAAAGATGGAAGGAAAAAGGTGATACAGTAGGCACTGAGGATGCCATGGTACAGGGCAGGGATGAGATATGCATCTCAAATAGCACGCATAAGCAAAGAAATAGTTATGAGACACCACTGAAAACCTTACAATTTAACTTTCACAAACACAGAAACACACCTTTATTGTTATATATATATATAATTTTATATATATAATATATATATACTATATATAAATATATATATATATGAGTATTATATATATATATATATATATATATATATATATATACTATCATATATATATATAAGGTTGCTGTACAGATAAGTGAAAGTTCAATTCCGTTTTATATGAGCATTTGAAAAAAAGAAATTTTTGGGGTAAGAAAAAGTAATGCTGAATGCCATGCGTTATCAGTATAGGGCCCTTAATTTTTGTACTTTCCTAATATAAACTAAGTATAATTATAAGTGGATATATAAATAATAATAATAAATAATATTAATAAGAGTAATAAATAATAATAATAATAATAATATAATAATATAATAAAATAATAATAATAATAAAAGTTTTACCTTTAGCTTCCAATTCACGAAATGTTTTCTTCTAATTTCCATTTAATTTTCTTAAAACCATTCTACAAAATAATTTTCAAAGAAAGTATGAGGCTATTATATTTATTAGATCCTGACCGGCCTTTCCGTCGTAAACCTCGGCATCTTCAGAGTTCCAATTCCTAACAAATGAATGGAATTATTTAAACTCAAAATTTAAGCTATAAATGTATTAAAACTTATATCTTATATTTTATTTCTTATCTCTTATGTCTTATGTCATATATTTTATGTCTTATGTCTTATGTCTTATGTCTTATGTCTTATGTCTTATGTCTTATGTCTTATGTCTTATGTCCTTATAAATGTCTGTGCCAGTCTTTTTATCCAAATGTATTTTGTAGATAGTTTTAAGAAAATTAAATGGAAGTTAGAAGAAAACATTTCCTGAAT
>JABUQX010101900.1:37500-52811 GCA_015478945.1 Trachelipus rathkii
GATCATTATTATTATTTTATTTTTTATTATTATTAATTATTATTATTATTATTATTATTATTATTATTATTATTATTATATTATTATTATTATTATTATTATTATTATTATTATTATTATTATTATTTAGAAATTCCTATTAACAGCTTTGTTTTAAATATAAGTTTTGTACTTTTAGCTTAAATTCAGGAAATGTTTTTTCTTCCTAACTTCCATTTAATTTTCTTAAAACTATTCTACAAAATAATTTGCAAAGAAAGTATGAGGCATATTTATATTTATTAGTTCCTGACCGCTTTCGTTCTTAATGACATTATAAGACATAAGACATAAGACATCATAAAATTGACATTAACATAAAGTTTAATGTAATGTCCCATAGATTAAATATAATATGAAATACTAACCTAAAATTTATAATTTTATAGCCTTAAATCTTGAGTTAAATAATTCATTCATTGTTAGAATCGAAACTCTGAAGATGCCCGAGGTTTAAGGAGGAAACCAGTCAGGAATTAATAAATATATATCTCATATTTTTGAAATTATTTTGTAGAGGTTTAAGAACATTAATGGAAATTAGAAGACATTTCGTGAATTGGAAAGCTAAAGGTAAAACTATTTATTATTATTTATTATTATAATAATTATTATTATTATTATTCTATTTTTATTATTATTATATTCTTTATTATTATTATGATGTATTATTATTATCTATCACTCATTAGTATTATTTACTTGAGTTTGTCTGATATAGAGAAGTACACTTACGGCCTATAGCATGATCACCTAATCATTCTGGGGCACATTACCACTTATGTTCTACCATCTCCAAATAACTCTCTTTTTTCAACGATAGATCATATGAAACACTGAGGAGTCTGGAGACTTATAAAATAACTCTACTCTGTACAGCAGTGTATAGAAGATGGACTGACCTATCTACTGATAAAGTATAAACGACGAAGAGCGCGTAGTATGCCCTGTTAATTATACTATAGCCCTACAATGACTAATACGGATGCGTAGTGATAGGTCCACGGTATAGAGTATATATCACTATATATACGTTAATTTGCAAACCTACTATACCTATTCTAATATTACTATAGAGTTAGGCACCCGAGTTAATATCATATTGACGTTAGCGCTTGTACGTACGATAGTAGACATAATAACTCTGAGCCAATATTTAAGGTGATGTTTTCTGGTTGGTGGAAAACGTTAGAGAGCTGTAGAACACTGCACTCTCTCAAGTTTTATAAAGTCTCTGCCGGACTTGACAACACGCCTCGCCATAGCAACAGTTGTAAGCCCTGCCGCGCGAGCTTCCGTGAACTGCTTTTCCACACCGCACGAGGACCAACTCTAATCACTGAAATTCCTCGACACACGACAATAAATTGAGAGAATCGTCTCGGATTGTTATTTCTTTTCTTATATTATGAGCAGTATTTGATGAGTATATGATCGCATACTCATCTGAGCTAAGTCTCGAACACTAACTCCGCCCTGAGTATAAGTAAATGAGTACACTAGAGTAATCTACCTAGTCTATAATAGTACTTATAAAGTAAAGACGTACGTAAAATGACGTAAATTAATACTAGTGATTTAGGTATTATATGTACGTGAAGCGCTTCACAAAGTAAGATACATTATAGAGAGGTAACGAGCGTAAACAACGGACGAATGGAGGGTTATTATATATACGGTAGGGATAAGAGTGCAGATATAACTAGTACCTTGTATTTCACACGTTATGTAGTATACAGCGGATTAGTAACTATAAATACTACCGAAATAAACTCTATCCAGGTGAGATATATATGCCAACAGAAATAGTTTCGTATCCCGAGCTTCAAATCGTATAACCTTGGCTGTAGCCAAATATAATCCGATAGCTCGCGCACTATACTTGTACGTTTATCTGAAACACAAGCGCACATAAACTGGGTAAGTCGCTTTATACAATACTATCACTAATAAAGGCAGAAATAAAGAGATATAACAATGAAGAGAATTCCTTAAGAGAGAGGGTACAATGAAAGGACAATAAGATAGACCTGAGAATAATTCATTATCAGATATTTTTCAAATATATGAATAGTTCAAGATTTCTTTAGCTCAATAAGACGGCAGATGAGAGAAAATATTATTAAAATGGCAACTCTTTCAGAAAAAACAAAAACCAAGAAGACTGAGTGGAAGATTTTTTCTCTATTTCAGTTGCAACTACCAATAGCGCCTATAATAATAAATTGACACAATACATCCTTCTCTAGAATATCGCATTAGTTAGTTATTCTTAAACACACAGTATGCAAGAATTGAAAGGTTCGGGGCATTTATTAACTTTACCAAATGGTTTCATAATCTGAGTGGACTTATTAAATTTTAAAGCTTCTTAACAGTCGACAAATATTAATCCTTTATAAAGAGATACCCAATCCTCACCCAATTTTTATAACTGCGTAACGTTCTTACTAAATACGCAAAACCACCTGTGTTTTTAGAATTAAAATAGTACCGTACTGTATAAAAAAATTAATTTTTTAATGAATAAGAAATGACCCTTTCCTTATTGAAATTTATAAAATATCAAATTAAAAAAAAAAAAAACAAAAAAATACTCTATTTTTAAATACTATCCCTTTACTTGGCTAACTAAATCTACCTTGTAAACATCATATTGTGAAGCAATTCGCGGCCAATCTAAATTCGAAATTAAATAAACCTGGTAATATTAAGGACTGTTACCAACCAGAGATAAACTCTTTGTGATTAAGTAAGGTGTGGATAAAATGAGTGGGAAGCGAAGTCGCCGTGGAGCGAATTTTATGACTTAAAAAGAGTTATACTTTCAAACGAGTATGTCATTCAGGTAACCAGTATTTTATCCGATTGCATGAGGATAATGCCCGGTCTAGAGTGAGAGCTTTGTGTATTCGAGAGTATATGTCAACATTCCCAACAAGTGGTGTCTCGAGAAAACTTATTAAGTTACAAATAATGAGGGCAGGTGGAAACAATTAAAGCAATTTCACATATATTTCATCTAGAAGGAAAGTTAGAAATGATCGGACTGATGAGAAAACCTTATAAAATCGGACGATAATCGAGCCGTCTTACAGTGCTCAATGATATGGTTTTCTTCGGCAGTAGTGGTGAAATAAATGGACTTTGTTATGATAACAATGTCCGAGAACTAAATAGAGTGGTGCTCATCACGCTGCTGCTTGGGTAATTTGTTAGTAGTTTCTGTACTACAATCCCTTGGAAACACATTCCTATGAATTACTCAATACATCATTAAGAGTAGGCTTCACCTTATAAAGCAATAATCACATCCCTTTATCATATAAAAAAAGTTTAGGGTGAAAACTTTTTCATATATATAAAAAGTTAAAGTTTTACTATTAAACTTTATATCTAGCATTTACAAAAATGTTCATTCTAGTTATTTAACACTGTTTACTGACAAATTACCAAAGACTAATTTATGCAAGAAACAGAGTAAATTTTAGTTTTTTTCGATTAGAATCGGCAAAATGAAAAACTTTATAACCTTTCTAATGTGAGCATTACCATTTCCTTTAAAAAATTACAAATTTTAAGTTTTTACATTACAGGAAACATGTTAACTTTATCGACATCTATAAGTTCTAAGTTACCAAAACTCCTCGTGTTAGAATCTCACATCACCTTATGATATCCTATACGTTTCCATTGCCATAAGTCAGACGTCAATAAATATATTATAGAATAATTATGCGGATGGAAAGCCCCACTACTAGTTATTTGTAATATTCAATAGGGTTGAGATTATTTATTAGCAGATTTGAAGCGTTAAGGAACTTTTTTAACAAATAATACTGATTGAATTAAAATATGAAACTCTCAATAATTGACTGAAACTATGTATTCAAAGGTTGTAATAACCTGAATACCCATATAATAAACGACATAAACAACAATTGCGAGAGTAAGCGTTTTAAGCCCTTTGGACGTAAATTTTTATTGATAAGATCATAGAGTACAGACCTGACTGAATAACCGTTGACTATTGGAGTCGACGCAGCGAGTATATAAGATTGCGCACTACGTATAGCGGTTATACGATTTTGGCTAAAAAAAAATTATTCACGAGGAAAAGTTTTGGTTCGACCATCTCCGCAGAAATGGTCCTTGAAAGTGATGTTATTTCATATGAGCCCGCGATGGTTCACTGTTATTGCGTGTAGTATAAATGAAACTACCGCCTCAAGAAGATTTATGCTAATAGATCAATCATAATATTCTGAATTATCGTGATTTTTTGTCCGCAAAGGTTACTAAACTTGCTGGTGCCTATTCAAAAGTTTTTATTTTAATCTGCGTTATTATCTATTTAACTAATAACTGTATTGTTGAACTTGCGTAATATGATATCACTCAGTGGCTCTAAATATTTAAATCAGCACGAGAGTATTTTTTTCACTTCTCGAGGCGATCGCCCTCAAGGTAGGAGATAAACGTGTTGAATGATAAAATCCGGAAGAGTATTTAAGATGCTCCCTTATCGGATGTAATGTTCTGCATATTTTGCATCTTCTTTCGATGTTGATCGTGGATCTATTGATCGAGTTACTTACTTCATGTTGGAATTTATTTCCCATTGCATCTGGCTCGTGTATTTAGAACAGTCGTCACGTGTTATTCTCGTCAGGTAGATGTTATCTCTTTCAATTCATCGAGTGTTAACCATTGCGTGAGTCCGAGAGAGTATTTCAACTTTTTGAAATAATAATTATGTAAGTTTGCTCAGAGCGAGGCTAAATATATTATTAGCGTCACGAAATGGTAGTTACTGCATTGGAATGAAGTGGAATATATAGGGACTCCCTTCGGTAAACCTCGTCCTATTTCAGTGCACCCGGAAAAATATATTTATTCGCGTAAATGCCAGAAGTTATTGGAGGATTAGAGATAGGGGATACAGAAACGGGAGGACATTACGTAAATTCGCGCGGGCGCTGGTGCCCCGCAGCAGAGAGTGAAGGAGCGCCTCTATCAAGAGCGTCACGGAATCCAAAAGCATGTATAAAATCACGCGTCGTACGCTCTACGATTACTTCCTGCGAATAAGCCGCAGTGTAAATATATGAGCGGCCACACGTGGATCGCTTCGATAAGAGATTAATGTGCGTATTTAATATTAGTAAATCTGATAATATAGGGTAACGAGCGGAGGAGAAGAGGAAAAAAGAAAAATAAGAATAAAAAAAGTCAGTGATATAGTAGAGCAATTTATTGGAGAGTAAACTTAGTTCCTAAGTTGCAGATAACATGAAAATAACACAGACTATTGTTTCAGGAAAATCACTTTATATATATCTTATGGCCGAGCAAAATTATCGCACTCATCGCAGTCGAGCACCTATAATATCATTCCACAGAAACTTTCACAGTATAACGGGGAAAGCCGCCTAGAGCATAATCCATATGAGCTCGCCTACGATATAAAGTGTGGAGGGATTATTGTGCGCGAGGAGCGTTAGTTTCATGGAGAGCGTTGAGAGACCTGAAGACTGATAAACTCATTATATAGGTAAATATTATTTGAGAGAAGCTGGAAAGTAAATTCCCAGGGACGATCACGCGAGACGATGTATGTGAGAGGAGTCGCGTAGCACGAGAACAAACCACATCTGATGTCATGCGATTCGCTGTGAGAAGACTCTCTATCCTAAGTCAACTCTCGAGGTACAGTACTAGAGGAAGTGAATTGAGACAGATAATTATGAAAAGCCTCCTTGTCATCATATCGAATAGTTATCAGCTGGTTTGGTGGTGCATGAGCACTGTTGTGCTCAACTTTAGTTAGGGTTATGTAAAAGGGCGTTATTTATTGTAATAGCTATAGAGATCATTTGGTTTGTATTGAGTGAGTACTCGTGAGAGCGAGAGAACGCTATGCGCGTAATCATGCGCTACTACGTGCCATCGCCGAGTCGAGACGCATCGTCGCCAGACCGAGAAGATGAGAGAGGACTCTCATGAAGTTCCTGGATATGCCGAGAGATCGAAGAGTTAAGAAATAGCGGGCGGATAGAGAGATACTACTCCAGTGCAGCCTGAAGAAGGAGGAACAAAATTTTCCACGCACGTAGTCGTCGTCCTTAAATTTAGCTGTTCCTCGTTCGAGCACAATTGGAGACTGCGTGTCCAAAAATCGCGACCATTTTGGGCTTAAAAATGTTTTTTTGTGAGATATATATAGTTATAAGTACGAGCTCCTGATGATTAGATATTAAATAGATGAGGGAGTTATATTATAAAACGGTGCTACGCAGCGAACAGCCTATACTATACCTCAGTTAGGTAGTTTGCCTATAATATAATATATGCGGAGCTATCTAGGCTTAAGCATTATCTCAATATTCACGTATTCCGCTCTCAGATTCAGTTTCACTATACTGCCTTATAATCGCTGTATGGGTAAGTAGTTATATGCGCTGACGGTGCATATTCTCGCTTTTCGGGTCGAAGTTGCCGGCGGTTTCCTAGTAGTTCATACGTCAATGCTTCAGTTCGTTACAGGGTATAATAATACATGAGCGTAAGGGTGATACTATTCAGCGTCGTAATATCTTCTTAGAGGGATCGGCGGCGTCTAGCCGCAAGAGAAAGAGCAATAACAGGTCTGTGATGCCCTTAGATGTCCTGGGCAGCACGCGCGCTACAATGTAGGGATCAACGTGCTTTCCCCCTCCGAAAGGAGCGGGTAACCCGTTGAAACCCCTACTCGATTGGGATTGGGGATTGTAAGTGTTTCCCATGAACGAGGAATTCCCAGTAAGCGCAAGTCATCAGCTTGCGCTGATTACGTCCCTGCCCTTTGTACACACCGCCCGTCGCTACTACCGATTGAATGATTCAGTGAGGGCATCGGACTGGCGCCTCCGGTAGCCGTCGTTTCGTACACCAAACTCCGCTTCGGCGGGGGCGATCGGCGGCACCCTACTAGGCTAGTGCGGGTAAAAAGATGTCCGATAATACTTATGATTATTAATTTATTATAGAGGAAGTATAAATAAATGACTGCTTAATACAAGGTTCCGTGGGTGAACCTTATGAGAGTGACTATATATATATAGCGTATATAGTCCTTTTAATAGTTATGAAGGGTTGAAATACTATACTCTCACAGATTTTTTAATTTATTTGTGTGACGTTATTACCGCTGTAATATAGAGTATGAAGTACACCTGAGACATACATAGAGTTCTTCTTTGTCATATTTTTAAAGTACAGAAAATTCGGATCTCCGTTCCTTATAGAATAGAGACATACTAGTTCAGATTCAAGTAACTTCGCGCGTATGTAATCATCATCAGCCACTACTAACTCGAACTGGTATTTTTGGAGAGAGAAGATAGAATATCTCTCTGGTCCTTGCATACTCTGGAGACGTGCAATTTGTCTAATGCCGAACGCCTGTCCTGCTCCATTCGTTATTTTCTTCTACATTAAGTCTTTATTTTTTTTAATGTTCAGATATGGAAACACCGCTCGCTTTATGTGGTTCATCGGGCGATAAGAGTTAACTCGGCAGACGCTTATCTTGAGAGTCAATCTTTACTGTCACTCGCCTTAACATTCACTGATACATGTGCATGGCGGTCTACATACTTTCACATTTTCTCACGACTGTTATATGAAATAAAAGGAATGTCTAAAGCTTCGGCGACACATTTGACACGAACAGCTGGATAATGGACAATGTTCTGAGCTAGAGTATAGTGATGTGTAATGCTTAAGTTTTCTCCGGCGCGGTGCTAGGCCTTTTTCTCCTCTATGAGACCAAGATGAGGGGTTACAATAGGTTTGGGTACTCTAGGAAGATATTACAGTAGTTTGTTAGTGTCCGATATCATGCAAGACTTTATCACTGTTATATTTAACCTCCCCTTCTTTTATTTATTCTCTTTAATTTGTATATAGTGTTTTGTTCATTGATCTCATTTTTTATTTTCGCGTTGTATTTAGTATCCGAGCTATTGGCTGAGTATGGTCAGTGGTGCATAATAAAACATTGTTTCTATTCACGATAAATCACACATTCGCAATATTTGAACCATAATTAAAATTTAAATAAAAACTACGGACTCATGGGACCTACGTAACTACGGCCCCGGCCCCTTTCATTCCACTCCTAATCTTACAATTTTGATAGTCTCCACTCAACCAAGAATCCTCTGTGTGGAGGTTTCTTTGAGGTAATAATGAGGTACCGTAATATGTAGACGTAGATTGACCTGTTGTATCAAATTTTTCAGAAATCTTTATGTTACGTCTTGTAGTCTCTAACGTTTTTTTCATTCTGAGTGTATATTATTGAGGTTGCTAGTAAATAAAACCTAAAAACAAATACCAATAAGCCAGACCTAATACGGCACTGTTAGCCCTAGCGGCCTGGGCGCTGATTCTATGCATGGCAGACCGCCGCTGAAGCGCTCGACTCGCAATTATGGCGCGCCTGAGCGCGAGCTAGGTGCGCCAGTTCGTAAGCCATTCACTCTCCGCGCCGCGAGTAAGTTCGTTTAACTCAATTCTTATCCATAAATAGAACTCCAATAACAATGGTATCTATAGTTTGGACGAAAATTACCGTGTAATAGATATAAAATTTATATTAATAGATTCTCTTTTTTATTTGTGGAAACGATTGAAGATAAATTCCGTAAAAGAAATGGCTTCAAATGAATATCTCTTCAATAGCATTACTACTTCTGGAGTTCTATGATTTTGTTCTATTGTGCTCTTCCTGCTCACTCGCGCCTCCTTATATATAGTTATCTATCTATCTCTTTTCCCTTTCGAGTTATACGACTAATAAGCTGTACATGCATTAATTTTCAGGCTTTAGTTATATAGTAGGCCTTATAGAAAGGTGAGCTATATATATGATGGGGGTAGACATTTGATTTGTTGATTAGTTTAGTTGCCAAGTATATATGAGGTTGATACTACGTCGTCTCTCCCTCTATACCTACTTAGAAACTCGTACATCAGATAACTATATCTGAGCTGTTGTAGATAATAAGTAAGTATTATTCGAGACCCGGGTTTAATTACCGCATATTCTATGATATAGAGCATGATACACGTGTGCTAAAACTTGTAGGCTATTAGTGAGATTTATATTGACTCAGAGTTACGCAATTAAAAGAGGAGACCTAATATATATGCCGCGACCAATGACGCGAATAAAATGCAAACAATAAAAGTAATGAATTGTTAACACCCCTCTGTGATGAACAGTGCTTTCAGGAGCAGGTTCAACAAAACTGTGAAAAGAATATAAGGATGTGCCGCGGCGTGAGCGACAGAGAACAGCATGACAAAATGTCCCGACAGGTGAGTAATGGCTGAACTGGATTGAGAACCGTTTCGCTACAAACAAAGGCGGTTAAATCGGTGAATTCCTCTCCACTCTATAGGATATTTGACACTTCATAGCAAATCTTTGAGCATTATATACTACATTTAGTTCTTCTTCTTATATCTTATTACTTATATTCACTTCTTATACTTATTCTCTATTATTGAGTATTATACATGTATTTATCTTATTCTTGTATTCTCGTTATTTCGGGTGGTCAGGTATATACGTTATACAATGAGACAGTGCAGTAGCTTTAGCAATAAGGTCTAAGTAGCAGATAACTGGAACTATAACAGTTGGAATATGGGGCTGGCGGCGACAGCAGCTAAGATTCATAGTTATCAGTTGATAGTTTAATGAGTATACTGTATTTCTTACAACAATTAATTGCCAAAATAAAAAACATGTCGGTTAAAAAATTAATTTTCTCATTATATAGATGTTCATTTTGCCCACGATAATATATTTATAATATGTAGCTATAAATAATAATAATAATAATAATTAATAATTATAATATATAGATAATTTTGAATATAATATTATTTTTGAATATAATATAATGAATATAATATAATAATTTAACTAATAATAATATATAATATTAGGCCTATATTATAATATGTAATTTTAATTCATTTCCACTTTTAACCATTTTTAATACAAAAAAAAAATAAATAAAAATTTAAGTGCTATTATTATTATTAAATAATTTGTTTTTTTTCGATTATTCATTTAATTATAAAGGCAAGAGTTCTGACAAACTATACTAAGCCTACGCACTTAACGCTTCAGAAGCAAACTGACTGAATTGCAACCCTATGCAAGTGTATCGCTTTCCTGGGACGATAAATTTTGACATGTTGAGCGCTAATTTTTAATTGTTTTCGTACGTGCAAATTGATTTCAGTTTAAGGGCAGGATCCAAATGTTAAGGAAATAACAAGGCGGTTGTTCTTCATGTACATACCCCTGTTTAGGTATAAATCGTTGACGTCGTATTATTTTTCACCACACATTTTATCGTCCAAATTTAATTTGTCATGTGTTGCGGAAGTGTCTTCCTGCAGACAGTCGGGAGTTAGTTGGGTTGACAATATTGAATAACTATTCAACTCCAAATTCTGATGACGGCTTCTTTTTTTCAATTAATTAATAAGATCGAGTTGGAATGGTTTATTGATAGGATAAGCAGGCAATGGAGGTACAGTCTTCTATGGATATTTGTTAGTCCTATTAAGAAAAATATAGTTAAAGATAGAGAACAATAATAGTAATTATGTTGCACGCCTCCTCCAGCTGCTAGTTTGATATATAACATGGTGTGGTGTCTGTCAATGGTCCTGTAACCTAGGCTTTATTCGAGTGCTGCTCCCTGCTAGAGAGTTATATTATTGTCTGTCGGCTCTCGTTATCCGAATATATCTTATAACTGGTACTAATTAAGTCGGTGGTATATAAACCTTATTATCGAAACTCACGTTGCGTGCGCTTATTTATATTACTCCGGCATAAGGGTACAAGGCAGGCAGTAACTTATAATAAAACTGGATATGTAAGTGTATGGCGAGTATGAATACAGCTAATAGCTATAAAGCGAAGCGAGAGTGGTAATGGCTGGAACTTGAGGATTTAATGCTGCGTTTCGCTCCCTCCTTCCTTAAGTTTATAATATTTCTCTGTTATCTGTATTCTGATTCGTATTTTTACCGGAGAGTGACTGACAGTGTAACTAAGGACAGGCAGGTACAGGCAGGCATAGGCTAGTATATTAATACTAGTGAATCATAACAGTATTTGAAGTGGAGGCGGCTAGAAACAGTCAAGCCATACTAGTGTAAAGCGGTTAGTATATGTATGTGATACTGGAATATTTGCTACTAGTTTTGCTCCCTATATTAACCTTAATATCTTAGAGTATTTTCATATCTATTATTGTTCTGTTATAATAATCTGTTTCTATAGTGAATAATATTATTATCTTAGTTACGTCATTATATATACTACTCGTTATTATTACCGACTATGATTACTATATATCTAGGTCCAATCGTATTGAGTGTAATATAAAAGATTTTCGAACGTGAGATATTATTATTGGTTTTGTGAGACGAGTGTCTACGAGAACTTTTCCGTATACAGAAATAATTCAAACTTTTTCCCTGTTAACGTGTGTGTTGGGAGAGCTTAACTTCAACAGTTGGTGCAGCTTTTGGAATTTAATCAGATTTAATTTGCTTCAACCTAAAAATTGTTTTTGTTTAAGATCTGAGTTGGATGCGATGTGTAAAATCGTTGGACGAAAGCCGGCGTCTAACTAGTTCTGGTTTTCCGTGAATGTTCATTATCCCTACCAAGCTTACTAAGATATAGTGTATATGTACTTAGGATATGCTAGTATTTACGCTTCACACTACTCCTATCCTTATGTTATATTTACTCTATAGTATATACTGTAATTTACGTATTCGTTATTACGGGTGGCAGGCAGGCAGACAGGCCAGACAGATACGGAATACTCATAATACATAATTGGAGTGGTTGCAGGCGTATACATGCTAACACTGCTAAGCTGATAGTGTGTACCATTTATTAGTGCATGGTCTGTTTGAGCATAACGTATATAGTATTTTCGGCTACCCCTCCTTTACTTTACCGTTTTACACTTATGATTATCTATGTATTTCTTGTATTTATATTACTGTATTATTGTTACTGTTCAGCTCTCATTCACGTTTACCAAGTTAACTTCGAGTAATTAAGTCGGTGGAAAATATATACTATTATAATTTCTAGAGTATAATAACCTATTTTGCGCGTCTATATATACTTGTTACCCTATATAGGAGAAAGTACTAGTATTTGGATCAATAGGTATATCAATAGGTACAGAAAAAATACACTAGTAGTTTGGTGATAGTTGTTGGTACTATAGCTAAATAATATATAAGTCAATAGCATAGCTAGCAGTCGGTGTAGTTAAATATATGGCTATTGAGTCATTGGTATATGACTACGTAATATATTATATATATCTAATATATATATATATACATATATATATCTATAGTATATATAATATTATATATATTCGCTCATCCTTATCTACTTGTATTATCTTATATATATGTTATCTGTTTCTTTAGCCTGATACTAGTATTTCGTGAGTATATATAATAGTAGCAGGCGACAAGGAACGGAGTGATACAGGCAGGTACAGACCTAGGAATCAATATATAAATATCAGTTTTGGAAGTGTAGTGGCCGGGCGTACCAGTACTCATTAAAGCAGCGTACAAGCGTAGTGGTAATGGAGTATATACTAGGATACTGTGAATGTCATAACGTATTTCGCCTCCCTCCTTCTTAGTTTTTCTTGTCATATGTTTATTGTTATTCTGAATTATGTTATTCCTGTCAGCAGTTATACATAATAGTCACTAGTCTATATCGAGAGATAGGTCAATTATACGATCATAACTATTATATTATTCTATAGCTTAGTAGTTATATACTAATGCGTAGACCGTGGATCAATCATTAGGTGTATCTTACCAACCGTAGTAGTACAGTATAAGTTCTATATAAGCAGTATCGTATCTATCATCTATTATTACCTATATACTATATATACCGTAAACCTATACTAATATAAACTTATGATATATATATAGTAGGTATTATTGGTAAATAGAAGTATTATCGGTCATTATGAGTGTAGCTTACTTTGTATAGGGTAGTCTACACATATATAATACAAAATTATTGTTTATATATAATCACCAGGTTAAGTTGTCATTTCGGAATGAAATCAAAGTCGTAAGTCTGACAACCGAGCCTGCTATGTAGTTAACCGAAATTATATATTTATGTACGGGAAGTACGAATAATAATAGTTAGCTGCCTACTATGTACTCAGATTTAAGGTATATTTCCAGAGATAGCTCTGTATATAATTATTGTATAGCTCATTTCATGTCTATTGTAGTTATATATACTCATATGTACTATTAACGTATTATACATTTATTCAGTTATATTCAGTAATAAAAGAGAATCTTATAGAGGACCGATATAGATATCTTACTACCCTCATTCCCCTAGGTTTTTGTTACCTTTAAAGGTCGATATCAATAATACTAACTAACGGAGAGGGAAATATATACATATATATCAATACATTAGAAGTGAATGTACTACTATCTCGTGAGGTGAGTACGTAAGGGGCATAAAGTAATATCATTATAATATCTATTACTAGTTATAACTTAGCATAAGTTCATTATGAATGGTGCAGCGCTATAGAGTGACTCATGATATAGTTATACAGCACGGCAGTAAATATAGTTAGAAACGCATAGTATCGGTTACTGCTATCATCATATACTTAATACCTAAGATAACTCCAATTAAACATGTTTGAATGTTTTAGGATCTGATCGTAAATGAATGATATTCGTACTATGCTAATGTAGATGCTGCTATAGTATCTATATATATATATATGTGACAAGTACTATTATTATTATAAGTAGTGATATTTTGTTGCTATTGTGTATAGTATAGTATATCTTATTATATAGCTAGTTCATAGTATCTTCTACCTATTCTTATACTATATATTGAAATATCATATCTCATAAATTACTAATATGCTTAGTTAATATAATATTATGTGATAATATATAGAGTTTCGTTCCAGGTTTCCTAGTATACTTACTTACTATTATATACTAGCAAGTGCTTATATCAGTCTATATTGACTTATAGCATATATATGGTACTGGTGACTATCATAGCAGTAAATTAGTAAAGCCTATAATAATAATCATATTCTAACAATTAATTGTTTATGTTGTGTTATTCCGTCGCTTAGTAATATTATCACATATAATGAGCAGCTAATGACAAGTATAGTATCTAAGTCTCCGCTCCTACATAACTCTACAGAAACTTGACTATTACTATCCATATGGGTTGTTTTGAGTATATATAGTTCTGATGATATCAGTTTATCAAGCAGTTTCTATAAGCATCTTAGCTAACTTTATTAGTGATGTCTTATTCTCAGTTTTATTTTTCGAACCTTTTTAGTTAGCTACTGGTAGCGGTTTATGAGCTGCTGAACTCATATAGTTAATCTCTACCTATAATCATACGAACCTCATTACTCACCTAAAAATTATACAATATAGTAGTAGTTATTGGAATTAATAGAAGTTTTACGGTCCGGTTTATACGAGTCACTTATATTATAGTAGTATATATATATAAGATAAGTAGCATAAGTGTGATACTCTAACTTGTGCTGGTTTTGCTTATAAAGTAGTGGTTATAAAGGTTATTATTTATATAATATTCGGTAGCACTTTCTGCTGGTTTTGCTAAGGGTGTAAAGGTTTTTGCATCGTTCCTTTATTCCTCTGCAGTACTTAAGCTGCGGCGGCGGCATAAAAAAGTCGAAAACTCCCTCTACCGAACCCCCACTAACTCTGGTGGTTTGGAAATAGAGTTAAGACTTAATGTTGCTGGGCTGCCGTCCGTCGCTGGTGCGTGCAGAAAATGAAAGCAAACATCAACAGATCTGTGCGTGTGTATATACCAGTCGCCTGCTGCAGCAGCAGCAGCAGGAGCAGTCTAGTCATCGCTCTCCTACCTCTACCGAACTCCAATAACAATGGTTTGTTTGGAAATGTAGTTCGTGCGCTAGTACTGCTACTGCGGCTGCTGCTGCTTTCAGGCTTTAGTAGTGACATTTGTTGCCTGGGCGGTGCTGCGTCGTCTCTCCCTCTACCGAACTCCAATTACAATGGCTGTTTGGAAATAGAGTTTCGGCCGGTTCCGCTCTCGCAGCAAGTGCTGCTACTTGTGCTGGTGC
>JABUQX010101901.1:0-16797 GCA_015478945.1 Trachelipus rathkii
AAAAGAATTTCAACGTGACGAAACAGAAGATCGTTCATTGCTATTACATAGGCAAATTTACTATATCCAACCTTTGTGGTTTCTCGTTTCATTGAGCGTTCAGTATGTATTTTATATTAGTTTCAAGAGCAACCTGCTTCGTTCTTGAAGCTGGAATTGGGGATCCTTTACTCTTTCAGTCATTTTCCTTGTGTTTTCTGCCTGCTTAGATAGTTTTAGATAGTTTTTAACCCAGATGTCATTCTTCCTTTCCGAGAATAATTATGATTGCAAAGTGTACGGTTTTGCGTTGTCATGGAAAACAATATCGAATTAATCCGAAACCACACTGGATAAGGATACCATTGAAAAATTGCTTCAACAGTTGATTTCGAGCGAATATACTCACAAGTACGAGCCTATCAATATTAATATTTAGATTTCGATTGTGACTTAAATTACTGTCACTACCTTAGATGACACTAGTCAGTTCTCACATAAAGTTGTTAATTTTCTACAAGTTCCATCAGAACAGTTTTCTACTCGGCATTCCGACTTTCCGAGTGCGAATGCAAATAATTTATTCTTATATTTGTGAATGAGAAAGTCAATGCGTAATATCATATATATATATATATTATATAATTATAGTATATATATATTATATATATATATATAAATATATAAATATAGATATATATATATTATATATTATATATATATATATATATATATATATATATATATAATATATATATTTGTTCATTTTCTTTACACACTCAGCCTCCAGCAACATCTTACTGACCACTCATTTACCACATATCATATCACATATTAAACGTCGCTCACCCCTCTTCTAGATAACATTTTACAGACATCCCTACTATCTTATTACTCCCTATGTACGGGGGAGAAAGAATTGCTCACATCGTATGTTCTGCGTGTAGTAAGGCGACTAAAGGGACAGTGGTGGTTGGGTTGGCTGCCCACTCTCCACTACCTCTTGCTAGGGAATGCAATAGCCAATGCCTTCGGAGAAGGTCGTGATCGCCGTAAACGACCTTCTATTTTTCGGCGAAATGTATGAATCCTATGGATACATGGAATGTCAAGAAATAAATGTTGAGGAGAAGAAGGGAGAGAGGTGATGAATGTAGTTAGAAAGGGCAAATTTGATTTGCTCGTGTGACTGAAACAAAAGATGAAAGGAAACACATTGAAAATGAGTAGTGTGGTGTGAATATTGTGCGTGCTGGTGTGGAAAGGAATGAGAGTGGGGAGAGAAGGAGTTGCAATTTGATGAGTGACTTGTAGTAGAGAGGCTAGTGGTGGAGCTGTCTGTGTGTGACGTGAGTACTGGTTGGGCGAATTCTAGTATTTGGATTTCAAATTTTAGATCGTTTGCGAATGTCAAGGCTATTATGGTTAGACGGCTTTGTGACGTAATGATCCATCTGAAGGGAAAGTTGAATAGCAGTAGATTTCTGGATAATTGATTGATGTTTTGGCTTGGGTGAGTAGGAGCTTCAGATTGATTGTGTCGGGTGACCTAATGGTTGGATAAGTGATCAGAAAAGAGATGGTATAACAGGTAGTTTTCTGGGTTCGGGACGAAGATGAGAAATGGTAGGAAGTTGATTGTATTTCTTGAGGAGAGAGGTATGTGTGTAAGTAATATTTCCTTTAAACACAAGAGTATCCATAAGTATACAGAGTTGGTGTAGGTAGAGATGGTATCGAAGTGAAAGTAAGGCATTGATTTTGTGTTAGTGAAGAAGGAAATGTTGAAGTATGTGATGTTAAATAGTCAAGAACTACTGAACTAGTTATATATACAGGGCCGGATTTACCTATAAGCTAAAAAAGCTATAGCTTAGTGCACTTAGGTATAAGAGGCCAAAAAATTTAGATTTACGAAACAATAAAATAAAAGAAGTTGGCAATTATTTCAATATTGAAGATAAATTAAGCCTTCGTACTTTGGATATATAGTCATATATATATATATATATAATATATATATATATATATATATATATATATATATATTTATATATATATATATATAATATATATATATTATATATATATATTATATATATATATAATATATTAAGAATTAAGAAACCCTAAAAATACTCTGTCTCTTGATCGTAAGATTTTTTTTCTATTTACTTTGCCAGGAAGCAGCCAAACTTAGGCCAGAGCTGCCGTCTTTTTTTTCAAATAAGATGATTAACTAATTAATTATTTTTTTTTTCCAGCTTTTATAAGATGTTTTGTTTCCCTTGATTCAAAAATTCTTGCAATTTCGAGGTTGTGGCAAGTCCAGTAGTTTACTCTGGCAGAGCCGTGGTTTTACCTTTCAGAGAGATAGGGAAAATAATTTGTTCTCCACGATGGCAATTACCTTGATTACTTGAAACTTGTTGCAATATTTGATCCTTTTCTAGTAGCAAATCATATAAAAGAATTTGGAAATAGAGGATCAGGTGTTACATCCTATCTTTCTAAAAACCGAATGATGTGTCGAATTTACTCCAAAGATGGCAATTAAAGTAAGAACATCCAAGGGTTGAATGGATTTAAAAAGCAGCAGGATGCTTCAGTATCTGTGGATTCCACTCCCAGACCTTCCCATTGTGATAGCTCACTGTTATTGTAACGGTATGTTCACAGGATAATGGGCTCATTTTGAACGTTTTCAACCTTCTAAAGATGAGTAGCCATTGGGGAAAGTAATGGCTAAGAATGGTACATGATTATCATACAAATGAATGTAAATAGATTTTGTAAGTGTTATGTAGGCCATTCATTACGATAATGCTGCCAATATGTCTGGCAAATATAAGGGTATGCAAGAAATGTTATTAAAAATTAATAAGTATGCTATATATATATATATATATATATATATATTATATATATAATATAATATATATATTATATATATATATATAATATATTATATACTATATAATATATATATATATATATATATATATATATATATTTCCAATGTGCGGTCCATTCGTTGAATCTTGTTTGGTAGATGCAGCAGTTAAACTGCTGCTTAGATGGCGGTTAAACTTTTTGGAATTGTTCAACAAAATATTGATGTCTTTTCAGCTTTCTACACATGATGGGCATGCTGTTGTCATTCTTCAAAGATCATTCAAAAGTTCCAAAGTCTTTGTCAAAGACTAGATGGGAAGCTTATTCAAGGGCCACAACTGCAATACTTGACAGTTACGACGAAATATTTTCTGCATTGCTTCAGTTGTATGTTGATGCCACAGAGAAGGGTGAAACAAGAACTAAAGCCAAAAACATTTTGAATAAAATGAAGGAACTAGAATTTATGATAATGTTATATGTGTTGGGTTATTTGCTTAATGAATTTCACAAAGTTAGTCAGTCACTGCAAGACCCAAAAATTAGCCTAGATGTATGTATGTAGTAAATTATATGCTTCACTTTCGGATTTTGTTCCAGAAATCTTATTTGATTATTTTGAAAAACAAGCAAAGGACAAATTGCCTGATGTTGATTATAAGAAAAGCAGATCTAAAAGGAGGCTTATATGCGAAGATGATGCTTTAGAGAATCTTCCACCAAGAGACAAGTTCAGAATCAAACTATTTATACCTGTAATGGATGCATTAGAATCAAATTTGGCACAAAGAGCAGAAGTATACAATGATGCTGCAAAAAGATTTTCCTTTTTAACAAAATTAGATGCTACAGAAGAAGAGATTCGAGAAGGAGTTAATACATTAATTAAATCAAACATATCTTGAAGATGTGGACATGAACTTTGCTGGAGAACTCAAGCACTTTCATAAATATGTTAACATTGTCAAAACCATGAACATGATAATCTGACACATCAGGATCTGTACGACATAATATTTAATGATCATGCCCAATCAGCATTTCCTAATGTAGAATATGGTGAATGCTGATGAATGTTCCTTCTGTATGATGATTACCAATCGCCCATGGGGGGAAAAAAAAAAAAAAAGAAAGGATCCTTGTTCCTCAATTCGACGAAGATAAATAATGAATTTGCGATACTATCAAATGTCTCAAACTAATTAAGTTACCTTGAGCCTCTCTCGATGTGCCATTCTCAGGGCAAAAGTGAGCAAGCTATCGGCTTTTATCAGTTTATGACATCATCGGTGACTTTTGCTTTGTCAAAAGGCAAAAAAGAATATTTTATGTAGATCATGCTTGCGGAATTCTTGGAGGGTCAAACTCCTTCCATATATATATATATTATATATAGTATGTGCTTTGTGTACTATACTCGCATATGGTATATGACTGGTAATTTATTAGGTGTATAATTAGCGTTTGGCTCGTCTTTGTTATAGTATAGTATATTAGTTATTAGCGGATATATATAGGAATATACGTTTAGGCCTATTAGTGGATATATATAATATATATGTCTCGTGTCATAATATAGTATTATATAGTATATTATATCTATTGTGTTTCTATATAGAAGGGGGTCCATAATACCATTAATTAGGCTTGCGGCCTCGCCGTCAAGCCTAATTCGTGCACTTTATGATCCTTTACTGTAATTAAGTTAGTGGGGGCTTGGATGGAGAGGAAAGTGATACGGAAGGAAGTTGGTAGATATTAAGGGGAGAAAGGTTAAGTGCACAGAGGTTATAGAGATGATTAAGTATCTAAGAGCACTCGCAGGTAAATCAGTTGAAATGTGAACAATGTTTAAGAACTGACAATCTGGGAGTAAATGAACAGGAATCTTAGTTGTTAGCAGTTGCAAAGGAAGTATGTGGATGCGGTTAAAGTAGGAACTAAGAATGTTAACAGTGAGTGGTGGATTGAAGAGATGCAATGACGGTTAATTAAGTAAAAAAGAAGCGTGGTTGAAGTGTAACTGAAAAGCCAATACATGAGGTTTCTATCCAATAAGTTAATTTGCGCGAATTGATACTTATCCGAGGAAGAAATAAAAGTAAATGAGTTCGTGGAAAAGGTGGTCGATTAACTTAGGAGAATAGTAGAGATTGGTAAAAGATGGACAGTACTTGGAACTTGAGGATCGTTAATCGGGCTTTACAATGGGAAAGGAAGCTCTAGGAGAAAGCGCGAAAGTTAAGAATGAGAATAGAATCTGTTAGAATAATGAATAGGGAGGTGCTTTTGTAACTGATAAATGGATGTGAGGGGAGTGTGGAAAGAACACTTTCAAAATCTGTATAATATTGCAGTAATGAAGAGGTAGTAGTGAATGTGTGTGGGTTTGAGGGTGCAAGAATGGGAATAGGCGTTTTTTGGGGATAAGGTCATTAGAAAGGTGGGGGTAATGGGTAGAGTGAAAAGTTGAAGAAGAGTGGTAAATCTACAGGTATAAGATGAAAATTACTGGTGAAATAATGCAAGAACGGAAGCCGAGGATGGTTGATTGATTGGATTTGGAAGTTGTGGTAACAAAGCGTATATGGAGAGTATACTTCCGAGGGATTGGAGAAGAACAGTAATAGTACCCTTATGTAAGGTAGGGAGATAAGGGGACTGTAGGAATAATAGGGAATTAGTTTATTGAGTGTTGTAGGGAAGCTATAATGCTGGTATTTAGTCGAAAGAGTGCGTCGAGTGATTCGAAGGAACTGATTGTGAAGAACAAGGTGCGTTTAGGGGTGGTTTAGAGGAATGTGTCGGATCAAAGATCGTTATCTACCATTGTAAACAAATACATGAGAAAATGAGTTACAGCACATTACTACAATAGGTTTTATTAATTGGATTTGCAACAGGGCGTATGAAAGGATTAATAGGTAAGCTCTAATGGCAGGTGGTTAGTAATAATAGTGTTGTGGTCAGGCTCTGAATGGAACAAAAGTATGTATGATGATAGTAGAAGCGTGTGTAAGAATAAATGGTGTCAAAAGTGATTGGTTTAATATTAATAGCGGAGTGAGGCAGGGATGTGTTTATGTTCTCCTTGTTATTCAGTTTGTAGATGTGGATGGGCGTTTATGAAAAGAATTTAGAGATGGGGGTGCAGAATGATGTAGAATGATGGAGAATGTAGGTGAGTGAAGGGTGCCTTACTATTAATATGCGGATGATTTGGTTTGTGTGGTGAATCTGAAGAAGAAAGTTTGAGAAGGATTTGGTAAGAGGAGATTGGCAGGGTGTGTAAAAAGGAGGGGTTTTGAAAGTAAACGCAGATAAGAGTAGGTTATGGTTGTGAGGGTGAGGACAGTCCTCGTATGAAGTTATGTTAGATGGTGAGCAGCTGAAACAAGTGTCTGAGTTTAAATATTTAGGATATATGTTGCATGAAAAGGGAACGGATGATGCAGAGTGTAGTAGGAAAGTTGTGAATGGCAGGAAAGTTGCTGGTGCAATTAAATCGTTGATGAATGTAAAGGGACTAAGTCTTGAGTGCGCTAGGGTCTTACATGAGGGTATGTTGTTAACTGTGTTAATGTATAGTAGTGAGACTATGGGTTTCTGGATATAAGAGGTATATGGATTTCTAAAGTTAATGTGTTCCAGCATGGACAATCTTAGGAGCGTGTTAGGTGTGAAAAGAATTGATAAAATGAGAAATGAACGTATTAGAGAGTTATGTGGTGTAAAGAAAGGAGTAAATGCTAGAATAAATGAAAGTACCTTGAGATGGTTTGGTCATGTGGAAATGATGAATGATAATCGTTTGGTTAAGCGGATGTATAGCGGTGAGTATGTATAGGGATCAGCGGATCTTATTTATTATTTTTGCGAAGCAAAAGTAGATTACAGTCAGTAAAGGAATGTTTGGAGAGAGAAAATGTGAGTTTGGCAGAGGCGAGACTAAAGGCTTCATAAGTAGGAGTTAAGGCGGGGGTTTTTGAATTGGGATGGATGGTTGTGGCCGTAACCTGGGCTGGCCAAGGGGATGAACCCTACAGACTGAACGATATGCCTAGGTGGGGGTCATTCGCGGTCCATGAAGCTCTAGGGTGGATTTTTCTGACTGCGAGACATTCTCACTATAGGTATAGAGAGGGCGTAGGCTGGCTTTCTTATGGATTGTGTCATATTCTTCTACTAACTTTCTTTTCTGATGCATTTCACGCACGCTTTGCCCCCATCTTGTGGAAAAAAGGAAGATGATATACATATATTATATATATATATATATATATATATATATAATATATAATATATCATATATATATATATATATAATATATAATATATATATATATATATATATATATATAAATATATATATATATATATATAATATATATATATATTACTAATATAATATATAATATATATCTATATATATATATATATATATATATATATATATATATATATATATAATATAATATATATATATAATATAATATATATATATATATATATATATATAATATATATATTATTCTGTGAATAGTTTTCTCAAGAAAAAAATAGCCGCTGGAATTGTAGTTACAACAATTTTAGCTTTTCCTTGTGATTTACAAAATTAAAGATATCGTACTGTGTTATTAAAGTACTGCATATGCAAAATGTGTTTATATATATATTTTTGACAAATAGAATAATCGATGTATGTTTCCGATTTTTTCCCGAGTTGAGTACATGTAAGATTGAGCATAGCTGTTACGTCTGAGGATAAGATGAGAAGCATAGAGAAATATGAGCTGCGTAGAAAGGTTTGTTCGCAATCTTTTCGCAAACCTTGCTCAATGGAGAGGTATTGTGATTGAAGAGTCTAGCAAGATCATTGCAATTTCCGTTATAATAAATCGAATGAAATATAGGAAGAGAGTGACCGCCAACAATTCGAATGATAAGACAAATGCCTAGACTGAACCATTTGATGAGGAGCAGTGTAAATGGAATCACCACAGATGTGTGAGGAAGCCATACTCTATAAAGGGGCGAGCGACATCCTGGTAAAGGTCAAGCAACTGAGGGTGTTGTGAAGAAATTCTAAATACGCCTCAGAACACCCAACCTTTTAGAAGCTCGTTTAAAAAGAGAAGTAATATGAAACTTCCCTTTAACGTCACGAGAAAAATGAACACCAAGAATATTAAGGACAGACGAAGGTTTGAGTTACGGGATTTCAAAGAAGATATTATAGCTGTGTGAAAGGTTATGTCTAGTGGAAAGATTGAGGAGTTGAGTTTTTGAGGGATTGAAAACAACCTTGTCCTCAATGCCCAAAAGAAATTCGAGAAAGATCAGATGCTATTTGATCCAAGGGTGCCCTTCTAGCGTGAGCTAATTGTTGTTGAAAAGGACGTCTATCAAAATGAGGGGAGTAATGAAAGGTGAAGTCGTCTTATTTAGGATGAATATGTGATGAAGCAATAGAGAGAGGTCTTTCATAAAAAGTAGAAAGAGTTAGGGATAAAACAGGACCATGAGGAAGCACCATTATTTATATGATTTAAAAGATGAGCAGTGCATTCATCACAAAATGCTGAATGCAACAAAAGAGGACCAAGAAACAGAAAGATTGCAAGAAGATCGCCAGTAGAGCGCTTCTTACGAAAACCGCCGTACCGGCGAGCAGAGAAAAGATTAGAAAATTGAGATGTTTTCCAATCGTTCTGCTACGATAGATTCGAAAACTTAGAAAAAACAGAAGTTAAAGAGATTTGACGATAGCTTTAGATGGTTGAGAAGGGTTCCTTTTTTTGTACAGGAGCACTTTCCAGGCAAGAAAAAACAAGGCCAGAGTAAAAAGACATAGACGGAATAAATTTAACAAGGTAAAATTGAGCTTGAAAGGCACAAGTTTTGAGAATCTATAGGAAGGAATACCATCAAAACGCGTACGCTTCCTTGTGTTAAGCTCTGAAAAAGCAGAAATAACATCTTTGAAGAAATTACAATATTTGGCATAAATTAGTTGGAGGACAGTTGGGAAGGAAAAATAACTTCGGAATCCTCAGGAGTGGAATTAGACGCAAATGTTTGAGCGAGGAGTTCAGCTTTAGTAAAATATGAAATGTCAGTTATTTCATCGGAGAATACTAGAAGAGGGAATGAATTTGAATCAAATTTAGTTCACATTTGTTGCAAAATGCCAGAAAGGGCGTGAGGAAGAAGAATCAGAATGATCATTGTATTTTCTAAGGAAAAAGAACTTTTTGGGTCACAGAAAATAGATTTGGCGCGATTCTGGGATGAGATATAAATAGTATGAGCTTCTGGAGTTTGAAGGTAAACGGTCATTCCATAAGGTAGAATTCCTGCGATGAATAGAGCGGGAACAAGCAGAGATAAACCAATCAAGGTTTTTTTAAATTTAGCTTAAGGGAAAGAGTATGAAATGAACGCCACCATGATAGAGAAAATCACCTCGGTTATGAGTTCTACCCACTCCCAGAGACTCCTTTCACCAAAGCAGTAGTCATTCCAAGAGAAGTCAAAGAAGTACGACCATTAGTCCGATCAATTTGCAAAACCGAATTTGCAAAATTGTTTCCAGGCCGTAGCCATGGGTTTTTCCTGAGAGAGACTTGAAGAAATAAAAGAGGATACTGAGATTAGAATGTGATCCGGAAAACTGAAAAGGGAAATAGGTTAACTGAATAAGGAGTAATATTGTAAGAAAGGTATAGAATATTGGATTTATCTCCAAGACAATCCTGGATACGAGCAGGGAGCTGCATCAACTGCTTAAGGTCATTCTCGGTAGAAATGTTAAAAGCAAGTTCACCAGCTGTATCTTGAGAATTAGAGGAAAGTGCATTGGTAGTGGTGACGTTGAAACGCACCAGGATGATGATTTCCATGAAAAGTTGAAGAGTGAAATGTGTCCCAAATTTTGGGATTTAATAATCGAAACAGTTTAAGGGATTGCAGTTGAAAGTTAAGAGGAGAATACAGAGTGCATACAAATTCAGTAAGTAGATGAAGGATCGCTTTAGAGCCATAAGTTAGAAAATTCGAAGACCAAAAAATGAGAGAACAGCAAGACTGGAAACATTGTTGTACAGAATAAGCACATCAGTCGCGGCATTTGGCTGAAATTGATGATTAAAGACATTAAGAGGGATACAGAGCCAGGCTTGCATCGCATGAACGCTAAAATACCTAAGTTTTGGTAAGAATAAAGAAGGTGAGGATTAGAGAGAGAGGCGAGGTTGCAGAAATTATTGAAGGAAGAAAGAAAACGTGCATCAGAAAGACACCGACAATTCGGTGCCGCACGCGAAGCTCTGGCCAGCAGCACCATCGCCTGCACGAAGAACCAGCACCTAAGCACCAGCACCAGCCACCGCACCAGCAACCAGGAACAAGCACTAGCACCAGACCAGCACCAGCACCAGCACCAGCAACCAGCACCAGCACCAGCACCAAGCAACCAGCCCGCAGCTACCAGCACCTAGCACCAACATCAGCACCAGCCACCAGCACCCAGGAACATGCACGCGGACCCCGCCCGTGTATGCGGCCCGCACCAGCTCCGGCACGCAGCACCAGCAACAGCAACCAGCAACAGCACCAGCACCAGCTCCCGCACCATCGCCAGGTCCGGTCCAGCATCAGCGCTCGCGCCACATCAGTAGAAGTCCAGCGGCAGCATCAAGCACCAGCACGCACACCGGCAACGCAGGACGAGCACCGAGCACCCAGCACTCAGCACCAGCACCGGAGGCCGTCACTCATAAGTTGATGATGGGGGAGGGCTTTGTTTGGGAAACCACCTCTTTGTTAGCCTCCGAAGTTAGTTGTGTAGATGCTTATTTTTTTAAAAGAAAGAATATGTTATCTGTAATAATTGTTAATGATGTGTATATAAAGGATATCTATTCATTCTTACGAATAATATATTAATAAGTGCGAAAGATGGAAAAATGTGGTAGTGTTTGTTCGATAGAGGCACCCTAAACACTCCATAAAAGTGATGCAAAGGGGGTAACTTTTTTCCTTGAATCGAATTCTCCTAATCCTGTGTAATTTTTCCGATTTAATTTTTACCGAAACCCCAATTCATCAGCTAAATTTCTTTCATCTTCTTTGCCAGAAAGTTTCACAATCACCACAAGACAACAACCAACTAAATTCCTTTAGGAAACTATAAGTAATAAGTAATAAAGTAAGTAAATTAATAAGTAAAGTAAGTAAGTAAGTAAGTAAAAGTAAGTAAGTTAAGTAAGTAAGTAAGTAAGTAAGTAAATAGTTAGAGTAGTAGTAGTAAGTAAGTAAGTAAGTAAGTAAGTAGTAAGTAAGTAAGTAAGTAAGTAAGTAAGTAAGTAAGTAAGTAAGTAAGTAAGTTAAGTAAGTAAGTAAGTTAAGTAAGTAAGTAAGTAAGTAAGTAAGTAAGTAAGTAAGTAAGTAAGTAAGTAAGTAAGTTATAATTTAAACAATTAGAAATAATAAAAAAAGACTTTTAAATGAAATGATAAATAAATAAATAAATCGAATAAATATAAAAACTTACCATCTCCAAGGAATAATATGACATTTTTTGCGGTCTTTGTGTTGAAGCGTCTTGAGAGAGTGTTCTTTAACTCCTCTTGTGCTTCCGAATACCAAAAACTGTTCTCTGAAATATAATAATAATAATAATAATAATAATAATAATAATAATAATAATAATAATAATAATAATAATAATAATAATAATAATAATAATATTTATAAATAATAATAATAATATAATAATACTAATAATAATAATAATAATAATAAAAATAATACATAATAATAATAATAATAAATAATAAATAATAATAATAATAAATAATAATAATAATACATAATAATAATAATAATAATAATAATAATAATAATAAATAAGAATAATAATAATAATAATAATAATAATAATAATAATAATAATAATAATAATAATAATAATAATAATAATAATAATAATAATAATAATAATAATAATAATAATAATAATAATAATAATAATAATAATAATAATAATAATAATAATAATAATAATAATTAAAGAACACCCCAAAAATCCCGATAACAGCATAAAATAAAGCTTCTCCATCATAACAAGAAAAAATGATTTTTATGAATTGCGCCTAGGGGAATCGTTTGCTCTTAAGGAAACGTAAACCAATGATGAACATAAAATATAACGAAATGTCCAATTTTTAAAACATCTTTAAATGACAAAAAATAAGAATAATAATATAATAATAATAATATTAATAATAAAAAACTTAAAAATTATAATACTAATATAATAATAATAATAATAATAATAATAATAATAATAGAAAATAATAATAATAATAATAATAATAATAATAATAATAATAATAATAATAATAATAATAATAATAATAATAATAATAATAATAATAATAATAATATTTCTCGAATAATAATACATAATAATAATGTTTCTTCGAAGAATCGAAACCATCTTTGGGAGCAATAACGACAATATCCTCGAGACAAGGGATCCGATATAGTGGTAAGAGCCACATCCTTCGTTTTCGACAATTAAAGAAAGTCGTTGAAAATTGTCGGCAAGTGAAGACCTTTTTTAACGAATTCTTGGTTCTGAAACGGATGCGGCAGGGAATTTGAGATCTGAACGCAACCAAAATTAATGAGTTCCGCCAATTTAAAGGAGGAAGTCAAATTGGAAAGATTTTTCGCGTTAAACCACCAGAAAAGGGGAGTGGGTATTCTTGTGAAAATAACTGTTTTCTAATTGGCCCTGAAGCAGTCTGAGATACACCCCGGAAAGAGGGTTTCTCCCAATGGGTAAGACTTAAGATACCCTGAGGAGGAGCTTTCTCCCGGGGTAATAATGCGTATTTGTTTTTAGAGTCAGTCGTTATTTAGTCAGTCTGCGTGACGTGTGTTTTTTGATTTCTGATCCAAATTGGACTCTGGTGTTCTAAAATTCAATGTATTCTCCACGGGAGAAATACAGGCAAGATTAATATACGCGAATGTATATACAATGTTCCTTTAAAATATTTTCGTTGTAAATATGGTTAAACATGTAAATTGCTAAGTAGTAATAGAATTTTATTTTCTTTTCCACGAAGGAAGAAGTGAACTTTATACTGTAGATTTCACTCTCAAACTATTTCGTGTTCATGTAAATATTTGGTAGTCTTTGACCCCACGAACCATGTCAAATAACCGTTGTGTCCTTTTTCCTCGTACGAAACATTGTATAGAAATCGTTTCGTCCGGGAAATGAAATTCAGTCTGCGGGTTTTGCCTTTTCACTTTCAAGTTGAAAGATCGGGAAACCTTCAGCATTTATGTATCTTATCTAGTATTCATGCATGATAATAGTGTTTAAAATTACGTTACTCTTTTGTTCAATTATAATCATCGCGGCATCTTCACCTCTCTCGTTTGGAGATGAGGAAAGAACCAGAAGGTGGGTGAACAGGTCATCAGGTTTGTACGTCTGAGTTGAGGTTGACGGAGACTACGAGGGTGAGTGTTAAATTCCTTTTCTTTTTGTTTTCGTGCTATGAGAACGAATCTACTTGAAGTGATCAACCCGATGTGGATTCTCACCTTAGAAGGACCGTACAATAGCAAATTTAAACGGAGCGATTGTATACATTTTTCGTAAATAGATGACTGCATTTAGCTCGTCTGACATCCTTCTGATTACAAGTATAGTCCCCTAACACATATCAAATATATTGTGCTCTCCCGGGCGTTACGTTAGGTTATTTTTAAGGGTGTGAAAGGTGGTTTGTGTGCAAATGAGGTTCCATCAATCCTGTGGTTGCAACAAGGGAAGTCAGGGATTAAATAGCACTCAAATTAAAAGTAGAGCCTAACAATATCTCTTGCTTATCAACACACTCGAGTTATGTTTTTGGTTACTAAATTTTGTTAATTGTGCACATTTACACGTTAATAATCTTCTTTTCGCTTCCTTCCCCACTTTCTTTTCAATCTGTGCATGACCTCTCTGGACTCTTTTATGACTGTTAATAGGCTCTGATACACATATCAGGTGTGGGCAGAGATTCTTGCATGCAATCTCTTCCTGTGGTTAGGTGGATTTCTGCCCGCATTTTGGGGCATCTTTCAACTTCAATTTCGAATAGAGTGTGGTGTTGTATGAGGGTTCACATCTCATCACGCATCATCTCTCCCTCTGCATATATATTTGCGTTTATCGACGCCTCTCCCTACATATATATCTATATTTACCGATGTTCCACATCACAATCCGTATCCTACAACACTTTGGCCAAAACTCTCCTTCAACCCTTTAATTGCATGAAAATAAAGGAAGGGTTATTGTGTGGGTTTTGGGAATCCTAAATCCGCGAAATTTTTACTTCGATAACCCGTTATTGCAAGCTTGAAGGCATACAATAATTTCACAGTTTATATACATCGAAGCATGCAGAAGTCTGAAGCAATATATCTTTTTGCAATTGCAATCAATATTGCTGGGCTTCCAAAAGAACTAGTGCGATAAACTCCTTGAACATATATATGCAATTGCATATGCCTATCGATTAGGGGATCCTTTTGCAAGGAATATTATTATTATTATTATTATTATTATTATTATTATTATTATTATTATTATTATTATTATTATTATTATTATTATTATTATTATTATTATTATTATTATTATTATTGCTTCTATGATCTATGTGTTTTAGAGGAAGGTTTTCTTTTCCTTTTCTGCGATCGTTTTATTATTAAAATTATTATTATTATTATTATTATTATTATTATTATTATTATTATTATTATTATTATTATTATTATTATTATTATTATTATATTAATTATTATTATTATTATTATTAATTATTATTATTATTATTATTATTATTATTATTATTATTATTATTATTATTATTTTATTATTTTATTATTATTATTATTATTATTATTATTATTATTATTATTATTATTATTATGATTATTATTATTATTATTATTATTATTATTATTATTAATTATTATTATTATTATTATTATTATTATTATTATTATTATTATTATTATTATTATTATTATTATTATTATTATTATCATTATTATTATTAATTATTATTATTATTAATTATTAATTATTGCTTCTATGATCTATTGTGTTTTAGAGGAAGGTTTTCTTTTCCTTTTCTTGTGATTTTTTGTTTTAATGAAAATTAATTTATTATTATTATTTGTATTATCCCTTTATTTATTCTTTGTTATTATTATTATTATTATTATTATTATTATTATTATTAGTATTAATTATTAGGCATATTATTATTAGTATTATCCTTATTATTTTTGTTCTTAATTGTTATTATTATTATTATTATTATTAATTATTATTAATTATATATTATTATTATTATTATATTATTTTATTTATTATTATTATTATTATTATTATTATTATTATTATTATTATTGCTATATGTGTAGAATTTTTGGATTTCTTGTGGAAACTTGTGTTGTTGTTTGTCATTGCGATTTCTGAAGACACACACATAGAACAAACACACACACACACAACACACACACACACACACACACAAACACACACACACACACACACACACCCAACACACACACTCACATATGTGGTAACCTTCTATAGACACACACACATACGAACATTCACACACATATGTGCAACCCTTTTTGATTTTTTTTTTCTTGTTGTGTTTGTTGTTGTTGTTCCTGGACACACACACACACACAGACACACACACACGAACACACCCACATATGTGTAACCTTCTTTTGAATTTCTACACGAACATTCACACACATATGTGCAACTCTTTTTGATTTTCTTTTTCTTCTTGTGTTTGTTGTTGTTGTTTCCTGGAACAACACACACAACAGACACAGCACACACACACACACACACACACACACACACACACACACACACACACACACACACACACACACACACACGAACACACCCACATATGTGTAACCTTCCTTTGAATTTCTACACGAACATTCACACATATGTGCAACCCTTTTTGATTTTTTTTCTTGTTGTGTTTGTTGTTGTTGTTCCTGGACACACACACAGACACACACACACACACACGAACACACCCACATATGTGTAACCTTCTTTTGAATTTCTACACGAACATTCACACACATATGTGCAACCCTTTTTGATTTTTTTTTCTTGTTGTGTTTGTTGTTGTTGTTCCTGGACACACACACAGCCATACACACACATACGACTACACACACTTGAGTGTGTAATATTTTTCGGATTTTTTTGTGTTCTTTGATTTTATTTTGGGTTGTGGTTTATTGTGTTGACTCTGAGGATACACACACAGCACACACATGCGAATACACACATAGGTGTAACATTTTGTAACTTGTGTGTAGCATTTTGTGAAATTTTTTTTCTTTTGCTGTTGTGTGTAGTTTACTTGTCATTGTTGTTTCTAAAGATACATACAGTCACATACATGAACACACGAATACACACATCGGTTTAACATTTTGCGATTTGTGTGTAGCATTTGTGAAAAATTTTTTTCCTCTTTTGCTGTTGTGTGTAGTTTATCTGTCATTGTTGTTTCTAAAGATACATACAGTCACATACATGAACACACGAATACACACATAGGTTTAACATTTAGAAATTTGTGTGTAGCATTTTGTGAATTTTTTTATTTTTTTTGCTGTTGTGTGTAGTTTATTTGTCATTGTTGTTTCTAAAGATACATACAGTCACATACATGAACACACGAATACACACATCGGTTTAACATTTTGCGATTTGTGTGTAGCATTTGTGAAAATTTTTTTTTCCTACTTTTGCCTGTTTGTGTGTAGTTTATATGATCATTGTTTGTT
>JABUQX010101902.1:0-2500 GCA_015478945.1 Trachelipus rathkii
GAGAGAGGGGGAGAAGAAAAAGAAGAGAGAGAAGAGAGAGGAGAGAGAGAGGAGAGAGAGAGAGAGAGAGAGAGAGAGAGAGAGAGCGAGAGAGAGCGGAGAGAGAGGAGAGAGGGAGGAGACGAGAGAGAGAGAGAGAGAGAGAGAGAGAGAGAGAGAGTAGTGAGAGGAGAGAGAGAGAGAGAGAGAGGAGAGAGAGAGAGAGAGAGAGAGAGAGTCAGGAGAGAGAGGAGAGAGAAGGAGAGAGAGGAGAGAGAGAGAGAGCGTAGAGAGAGAGAGAGGAGCGAGATGAGAGAGAGAGAGAGAGAGAGAAGAGAGAGAGAGAGGAGAGAGAGACGGATGAGGAGAGAGAGAGAGAGAGAGAGGAGGAGAGGAGGAGAGGAGAGAGAGAGGGAGAGAGGAGAGAGAGAGATGAGCGCAGAGAAGAGAGAGAGGAGGAGCGAGAGAGAGAGAGAAGAGAGAGAGAGAGAGAGAGGAGAGAGAGAGGAGAAAGAGAGAGAGGAAGGAAGAAGAGAGAGAAGAGAAGAGAAAGAGAAAGAGAAAGAGAAAGAGAAGAAGAGCGAGAGAGCGAGAGAGGAGAGAGGAGACGCGAGAGAAGAGAGTTTTTAAAATATCCTTTTCACTTAACATGAACCGTCAAATTTACAATAATCGTCCTCGTCCTTTCAAATTTCATCATCGGTCCCATCACTACTTGAAATACGGGACGTTTCCTTGTAAACGGTTTGAGACATGTACCCCCCCTGAATAAGGGAGGATGGTTTATAATAGTATCAGCTTTTCCTTAGCAGGCTTTGGCAGTGGAGGAATATTTAGCTTGAGGTAGCCCTTAGAAAAGTCGATTAGTTTTTTTCCAAGAGCACACTTACTAATAGGGCTTATCGATATAGTCGCCAATTTAGATGTTAAAATATGATTGATATTTTAATTATTAGGCAGATTTAATAATATCAAGTAGATTTTATTCATATATAGAATATACGATTTATTTATTTGCATCAATCAGTTTCAGTAGATTAATTATTATTATTTATTATTTTGTTGTTTTATTTTTTTTCTTAATAAATGAATGGAAACCCAGCAGGTGCACTTCATTTAGAAGGCAATATGTAAAATAGCTTGGGGCATTATTAAACATTATGAATTAATGTTTTTTTCATAGATGTATGACTGGGGACGTCATAGTTAAAAAAAAAAAAAAAAAGCGTGTCAATTCACATTTGATATTCTTTCATATTCTGGTTCTAAAACGGTAATTACTTTCATAATTTCTCATTTGAGTCTAATTTGTTCTTAAAAGGATGCTACCACTTTTAAATTTATTCTAGGTGGCTAAAATAGTAATGAGAGTGCATTAAAATTATTATTTTTTTAATTAAAAATTTTTCAACATTTTTGTTTTTTTTTCCTTTAAATGGGTGGCGTATTAATGTATTTTGTATTTAATTTTCAGTTAAAGTTGAAGCCAGAGGGCTTACAAAGAAAAACCTTTCGTTTCAGATTACTCGCGAAAAGTGTATAATGATCATACACGTTTCGCGGTGCTGGTTTGTAGGCAAAAGTTTTGTCCAGTAAATGTTGCTTAAAATATAATTCGACAACGGGCGAAAAAAACTTAAACTGTCCTACTGTGAGAAATGTTTTTACGTCAGAATGTAAATTTAGACCTCACATTCAACCTACAGGTTGAAAAGCATTTAGTGTTTTATGTGAGAAATGTTTTAACGTAAATGTATTCTGAACCCACAATTCGACGCACACTGGTGAGAAGCCATTTAATGTTTTATTGTGGAGAACTTTTAATCACAACATCATTTTAGTATCCACAATTCGAACCACACGGGGCGAAAAGTCATTTAATGTTCTAACTGGTGATAAAGTTTTAATCAGAATCAGTCATTTAAAACCCATATTCGAGTCCGGCGTGAAAAAACATTTAAGTGTCTTACTGTGATACAGTTTTTAATCAGCAACACATTAGAAATCAACATTCGACCACAACTGGTGAAAACATTTAGTTTCTTACTGTGATAAAAGTTTTAATCAGCAACGCTTTTAGAATCCACATTCGAACCAAGGGTGAAAAACGTTTAAATTGTTCTTATTGATAAAAACCTTTAATGATAAAAAGTAATTAGAGCTCACCTTCTGAATCCACTCAGTTCTTATGGTTCAACTTAACAGAAAACATAAAAACTTTAAATCTCTTATTAAGATTAGTGTTAAAAATGAACATTGATTGTTTCGCAGTCCTGAAATTATTTTAAAATATGAATTATTATAAGTTTACTTTATTTAGAATTAATTAATACTTTATATTAGTCTTGGTAGATAGTAGGTGGCAGTAGTAGGCTTAGGAGACAGAAGCTTTAGTCTAGATATTTAAATGAAGGCCTAGATGTGTTAAATGGATTCGTTTCATGCGTTTATTATTCTAAACCATTAAAATTTATTATTTTTTATAATGGCAAAGAAGGAATACTTTTATTTTAATGTATAT
>JABUQX010101902.1:7500-15000 GCA_015478945.1 Trachelipus rathkii
TGGCAGAGTCAAAAATAGTCCCCTCACAGATTTTTTTTTATGCAAGAAAGTTTTATTTCTTATTGTAGTATTTAATAATAATAATATAGTATAAAATAATATACATATAATATATATAATGAATAATAATTATATGATTACTGTAAGCAACAAACTAACAATTTCTTTGCTGATAAAATAGTTAAACTTAAAAATTTGCATTTAATAGTCTAGATTTCAACATCGACACCACGTGACTCCAAAACACAATGGGTTTTAATCAAACTATTAAAATCCATTTTAATTTAAATGTTTTAAATTTGTTAGGATTCTGTATTTTCTAATTTTAAAAAATTCTGGATGATTCATATACGGTAATTTCATTTGTATTAATCTCTTTAATAAAAAGTTGCTTTTAATTTAGTCCATCCAGACAGTGACGGCTCCCATCATTAATCTCCTTCCTATTGACTGTATTTTTTATTTTTTTATTTTTTTTTTATTGATCATCAAATGAGATTTCCTTGTTTCATGGATCTTTTTCACAATTGGCTTGATATTTGTTTGTATTACATCCCTTTAGGCTTTCTTAGTCTTTTTATTTAATTTCAGATCTATCCACATGAACAAATTTGTTTTACAGATAACATTAAAAATGAGAATTGAAGCAAAATGCATCATAAAGTCAGAATGAGGGAATAATGTTATTTGGGTTTGATTGAGGGCTTTGTCAACATGGATAATATAAAATCTGAGAATCCCATGTTTCCAAAGAAGTCAAGTGCCAAACTAGTACAAGTGCTAGTGCTAGTCATATCGTAGATGTATGTTATTAATTCTGTGTTATTTTTTTACTCAAGTTAGAAATATTAAGAGAACAAAAATATTATTATTATTTATTATTATTATTATTTTATTATTATTATTATTATTATTATTATTTATTAAGATAAGCTATGATCCACAACCGCGTGACATCATTTTCGCACAGGCATAGTTTGCTGATGAATGGGTACATATTTTGGCTATTTGCTGCAGCGATTCCTGTAAGAGAACTTTTCCGATCGATCACTGCGTCCCTATTTTGGTGAGATGTCGCGAGCACTCGTGTACAAGGATTCCTGAAGGATTCCTCTTAGGAGGGACAGAAGTTCATGTCTGATGGGTGCGGATGATCGGAAGGTCTCTGTAAGAGAATAGCTGCGAAATAGCAAATGGTATCCATTTCATGCAACTATGCTGTGGCAAATGATGTCACGCGGTTGTGGATCATAGCTTATCTTAATAAATAATAATTAATATAATAATAATAATAATAATAATAATAATAATAATAATATAATTTTTTGTCTCTTAATATTTCTTATGCATGGAAAAAATAACAGAATTAATACATACTCTACGAGTATTGACTAGCATAGCATCTTTACATATTTGTCACTTGACTTCTCTGCAATCATCGGATTCTCAGATTTTTGATTTTTCATGTATTGACAAGCCTTTCATCAACCCCAAATTGAAATTTGATTCCTCATTTTCTGATTTATGATGCATTTTTGGTCTAATTTATTCATGTTTTAATGTTTATGGTAAAACAAAAGTTTGTTTCATTGTTGGGAAGATCTGAAATTAAATAAAAGAATAAGAAGCCTAAAGGGAACTGTAATCAAACAATATCAAGCAATTGTGAAAAGATATGAAACAGGATCTCAATTTGATGATAATAAAAAAAATAAAAAATAAAAATACAGTCAATAGGAAGGAGATTGAGATGATTTTGGAGCGTCACTGTCTGGATTGGACTAATATTTAAAAGCAAACTTTTTATTAAGAGATTAATACAAATGAAATGTACCGTATGGATGATTATACCAAATCTCTATGAAATTAATGAATACCTACGGGTAACAATATTTGAAGCATTTAAATTAAAATGGATATTTAATAGTCTTGATTAAACCGTATGTGTTTTGGCGTAAAGTGTGTGATGTTGAATTAGCTAGTTAAATGCAAATTTTTTAAGTTTAACTATTTTATAACAAAGAAATTGTTAGTTTGTTTGCTTACAATAATTCTTTATAATTATTATATTATTTATTTTTATATTATTTATTATTATTATTCATTATTATTATTTATTATTAATACTACAATACGATTATAAATCTTTGCATAAAAATTTATGGAGGGTGGCTATTTTTGACTCTGCCAGCATTATTTTTGGCATAAAAATTATTAATTAATAGCTGAGAAGAGCTTAAAGCACAGTCTGTCTTGGTAAACTCTATTCAACATATTATTTTAATATTTCTACTCTTTAAAGAATCTTGAAGAATACATCGTTATATAATCTATGAAATTGCCTAGATTTCTCTTCTAATATGAAACTTTCTCTTTTTAAATATAAGTGTGGCTCAAATATATTATTATATTATATTAAAACATTAGGATTAGTTGTTACAGACGAGAAGAGGAAGGATTTTCTTTTTATTAAATAATGTTTTTCATGATCTAAATAAGTCTTTTATATGATTCAGTAGTAATCAGCATTCCTTTGTTTGATTTTTAAAAATTCAAAATAAAGTTTTCTGCATTATAATAATAATGTTCAAATATTTTTAGAATTTACTATCTAATTTTAAATTCCTGGTCAACACACTTTAAGTTTTATTTTTTAATTTTATTTTTTTTAACAATTTTGCAATACTCACAGACAAGACCTATTGGGATGGGTTACTTGTCATAATACTATGCCAAAGATTTTCAGTTTAATTTATCTGTTTTTTTTGGAATCAAAATAAAAATAATTACACATTTACTCCATGTTACTTTTCAAATTCATGATTATAGCTAATTATTACTTCTCATGCATTTCTCAAAAGACAATACATTTTTTTTTTACAATTCCCTCTACCATCACTTTTTTTGGTTTTTATATTCCTACGGCTTTTTCATATCCTCCACACTTAGAGTGGATTGTTTTAAAGGCTGGTTTAAAGATTTAAATAAATTCTGCAACATATTACTTCCATCTCTCATAACCTCGTTCTTTTTCATTACAAATTGTTTCCAATCTTTATCTTTATTAACTTTCCATTTAATATTCTTTCCATTAAATCACAATATTTCTTTAGTGACCTCTTTTGAAATCCAACTAAGAAACAATTCATTTATTTCTCATCATCTCCATTTCCTCTGGTGTAAATTCTGTTATGCTTTTATAGATTTTTAAATATCTCTCCTTATCTTTCTTCTTTTACTTATCATGTTGAAAATATATCTGGCCATTTATGGCAATTTGGGAAGTATAAGTAAGAAATTTAATAGATTATTTTAATAACTCTAACCATTATTTGATAATTGTTTTAATGGTATCGCATTATTAGTTTTTATTCATTATATTATATAGTATATTATATATATATATATTATATATATATATATTATATATAATATTATATATATATTAATATATTAATATATATATATATATATATATATATATATATATATTATATATATTATATATTATATATATTTTATGAGTTCCTGTAGATCAGTTTGGGTAATGTGTTTGTCATCTCAATACATTTGGCAACAGTTACTTGAATGGACATTAAATAAAAGATTTTATGCATTAATTTGTTTGTGAAGGATATTTTTTTAATACTAATTTTTTAAAACTCACCATCACACAGAATAGTGCTGAAGCTGAAGCAGCAGATTATGTATAAAATAGCATGTGTAATTACTAATTACTTAGATATGAAACACTATTAATTTCCCAGACTATATATATTAGGACTACTAAATAGTGGGAAAGGTTTCAGTGGTAAATTTATATATATTATATATATATATTATTATATAATATATATATATATATATATTTATATATATATATATATATATATATCTATATATTATATATATATACAAAATATATATATATATATATTATATATATATATATATATATAATATTATATTTATATATTATATATATATATTATTTATATAGGTATTATATTTATATATATAATATATATATATATATATGTATATATATATATATTATATTATATAACATAATATTTTCAATTCATTACTGTACTTTTAGAGCGCTCCTAGCTCAGTGGTAGAGCACTCGCCTAGCAAGCGAGGGGCCCAGGTTCGAGACTGGGTTGGAGCGAGAGAATGTGAGTTATTCTCCATTATCTCTAGCTTCGTCCCACTCAGACGTTAATGAGTACTTCCGGTTGATTAGGGTTGCCCGTGAGTGATTGGTGTTTTATTCTGTAAAAAAAATATTATTATATACTATTATATTATAATTATATATATATATTATATATTTATATATATATATATTATATAATATATATATATATATATAATATTTACGATATTATTTATAGTATATATATATATATATATATTATATATAACATACTATATAAAATATATATATTATATATATATATATATACATATAATATATTATATTATATATTATATATTTATTATATATATATATATCTATATTTATATATATTATATATATATATATATATATATACACCTGAGAACTTTGTTTGATAAGATGTATTTTCTGAATTAAATCTTCCTCTTAATTTCACATTTCAGATTTGATATCCATTTTTTATTTATTTTACAGAAATATATTTTACATTACAAACTGTAAACAGAATAAAATATTTCATAAAATTTTGCATTATAATCCAACTCAAAGTCTTCAAGAAAACGTGTAGATTTTTTCGGTAATTTCTAGTTCTGATCGAACACATTTCTCTCTTGTTCGAAATAATAAAGCCAACTTTTTATTATCCAAAATATAATCTAATATTTTACCATTAAACAGTATTTTCAAAACTACATTCGTAAAGTTGGATTAGATTGATGATATTTATGATATTGATATATTGATATTCAATTTCCAATATATTGATATGATATATTGAAATAAGATAATTTCTCTAGCAATCTTTTGAATTCATGAAGATGACATTGTTCTATGGGGTTCCATCTACTGTATTTCACTGTGAGTGCTTGTAAGTTATTATTTCACTGATATTTAATGATATTAAATATTCAAATATTTAGTAATATATGGTGGAGTATCTCTATACTGGGTATCGGGGCGGGGCGGGGGCTAAGCCCTACTGTGAAAATAATATATATATATTATATTATTATTATATATATATATATATATATATATATATATATATATATATATATATATTTATATATTATATTATATATATGTATATCAGTGGCGTAGTTAAGGGATAGACTTGGATAGGCAAAGTTATATTATAATAATGTATATATATATATATATATAATATATATATTATATATATATATATTAATATATATACTATATATTTATATTATATAATATATATATATTTATATATTTATATATTATTTATATATTATATATATATATATTATAATTTATTATGGAACTCTTATAACTGCAATCGTCTTATTTATTTGAAGGAAATTAATTTTTCACGTCTTTTGATAAGCTATGTTTATTTTAATGTGTTGAATTTTGCATCACTTGACTTGAGCTATCGGAATTATTTAATAATTATTTTCTTCCTAAGGCAACAACACATGATTATAAATGTTACATATTATTAAATTCAATAGCACAACACTTCACTGCTCTATTCCAAAACTTAACTCAGCAAATATATGGTAAACATTTATGTTCACTCTGTCTACTTTAAGTAAAAATATCGTACATTGATAGATAGATAGATAGATAGTTAGATAGATAAATTAGATAGTAGATCGATAGATAGATAGATAGATGTAGAGAGAGAGAGAGAGAGGAGGAGAGATGAGAGAGAGAGAGAGAGAGAGAGAGAGAGAGAGAGAGAGAGAGAGAGAGAGAGAGAGAAGACGCAGAAAAATGAGAGAGAGTCTGAGAGACAAACAGAGACAGAGATAGAGAGAGAGAGAGAGAGAGAGAGAGAGAGGAGAGAGAGAGAGAGAGAGAGAGAGAGGGAGAGAGAGAGAGAGAGAGAGAGAGAGCCGAGACTTGCAGAAGAACGGTACGGGTATAGATATTTCGTACATTTACTGGTGAGCGAAGTTTCGTACTCGCGAATTTCGCTTATTTTTTCGTCAGCAAGGTATGATGCTTGGCTTTTTTCCTATATATTTATATGAAATATGAGATCTACCGTACGCCCGCTTTCAATTTTCTCTTAGGAAAGAGTAGGAGGATTTCCAATGATTTTAAATTATTATAATTGTTATTACTAAAGTAGTTGTTTTCTTTAAATTTATTTTATAGATCAGTTTCTTTTTTACACTCTTTTATATAAAATTCTAATAATTTATTTTACTTTACCATTTATTATTTATTAAAAGACTAAAAAATATTGGGTAGGAGCTAATACCCTGCCTTACCCTCTGTATAGCCCTGATATATATATATATTATATATTATATTATATATATCATATATATTATATATACTATATATATATTATATATATATAATATATATATATATATATTATTATATTTTATATATTATTTATATATATATATATATATATATATACTATATATATTATATTATATTATATATATATATAATATATATATATATATATATTATATTATATAATATATATTTATATATATATATTATATATTATATATATATTATATAATATATATATTTATCGTTAGGGTGCGTTTAAAAATTTATTCTCTAATCGGTCTACACATCAAACTAAGAGTAATGGTATTTAATTTTTTTTTTTTTTTTTTTTTATACATATGCGGCAATTCGTCGCACATTTGGAGACGAGAAAAATGATCAACAGATTAATTGAAATGACGACGATTTTCGGCAGTCCGAAGATATGGGTATGGTCACACAATTACGCGGTCACGCTCTGTTTGATAGTAAAGCAATAAGAAGACATTTTCAGTGATGAAGCAAGAAAAAATAAAGAAATGGAAGTTACTGTGATAACTTTATCTTAGGAAGAATGAAAATCTCTAAACGGTACAAATCATTTATTACTCTCAGTTTAAGTCCAGGTATTAAACTAAATACGTTTAAAATATAAATTCAATAAATTGCATAAAATATACATATTATCTAATTCTCTTTGGCATTTTATAAAATACATAATATTTTAATGGTTTAGAAAATAAACGCCATGAAGAACATTTTAAACATCTAGGCTTCTTTACTATTAGACTAAGCTTCCGTCTTTAAGCCTAACTACTGGCACTACTATTACAGACTATTAATATAAAGTATTACTTTTTTTTTTAAATACACTTCTTTTATAATAATTATTTTTTTTAAATATCATTTCAGACTGGTAACAATAATGTTCATTTTTAAAACTAATCTTTAATAAAGATTTAAATGTTTTAATGTTTTTTGAAGTTGAAGCTAGAACTGTGTGGATTCGAAGGTGAGCTCTAAATCTTTATCATTAAAGTTTTTCTCAC
>JABUQX010101902.1:17500-32500 GCA_015478945.1 Trachelipus rathkii
ATTGCCGGCCTTAAGTTGTTTTCCTGAAATCCTGATTTTTCTCTGAAGGGGATAGACGTTAAGGAAGTTTTATATAATAATAATATTAATATAATAATAATAATAATAATATAATAATATATAATAATAATAATAATAATAATCAATGAAAATGAAAAGTGTTATTAATAGAAATGAAGAGATGTTTGTGGTCCGTAATGATTTCTTAGATCAAGTGGCTGTTCCTCATATATGTATAAAATATTTTAGACCAGAGACTTAAATGTAAGGTTTTCCACCTTTGCAATGCTAAAAAATTGGGCTACTAGCAAAGAATAATGATGGAGTAATAAAGATTAAAAAGATAAGGAGGGCTGTAATCATTGATGGATTGAGTAGGTTCTTCTTCTTAACTAATCTTTTGTCTTCATAATCATGGTTATGACTTGTGCTTCTTTCTGGCCATTTTCAGGCGAGAGACAGTGCGTATCGGGGGTTGAAAAATTCTCGTTCTCTATCTCTTTGCTTACTTATGTCTAGCTTTCTTTCAAATAGCTCAATGTCGGCTGTTGTTGATGGGGCGACTTCTTTTTCTGTCAATGTGGTGTTCCTCAGGGTTCTTGTCTTATCTCCTACTTTATTCTAACTTTTCATTAATCCTACTTCTCACCTGCACCTCTAACACCTCTATCCACTCATATGCGATGACTCGACTTCATTCTTCACTCGTATCAATTCTGTCCTCTCATTATCTCTACGAATCTGCTTGCCTTAATCTTTTCCATTTCTATTATCGCTGATCTGGATAGAATTTTTCGGTTGGGTGTCTCAACCTTGTGAAATTCATTTCTTAAAACCAACTTCTACAAATCTCCTCTCCAAAAACCTTCTAACTTTCCTATTCTCTTTCGGCGATCTCTCGATTGCTCCTGTTGACTATATAAATCTTGCCTCTAAATGAACAGAAAATGTCTTGGAACTCACATCACACCGGTTGCTAAGCGGCTAAAAGAACTGGAAGTTTTGTTAGACGGCGAGAAATTTTTTCTTTCTAGTTGCTCAGACTATAAAGGGGTCTCATCCGCCATGGTTGGAGTATGATCTATATCTGGGGGGTAAGGTTGGTTTCACAGTCTTTTGGACAGGGTCGAGTCAAAGGCAAAAGCTTATAAATTGTTCTGTACTTTCAGTCTCTTTGCGGCGCGATGTTGGTGTTTTTATCTCTTTCTATAGGTACCGCAGAGCGGCAGGTGATCGAGGGAACTTATCATGCGTACCACACTTTACGCGCCTCGTAGCTAGGGGGGTGTGTATCTGAGCACGAGCTTTGTGTTAACATTGGAACTCCAGCTCGATGCTGAGGTGCTTTCTTCTTTCCTGACCTCTGTTCCGTGGAATTCTCTTTTCCATCTCTGTGTTTCCTGCTGAAGTTTAATCTCCTAATTCAGCTACGTCTGTGCTCATCATGTGTTTAATTTTGGCGCTAGAGGGTGGAACTTGTGAGCGTACTATCCCCCTTCGTGAATAGGGTTTCCGTGGAGTGGTGGTGCTGTAAAAAAAAAATCTTAGTGTGGGCAGTATGTAGCAAGTTGAGCTAAATCATACTCCCATCAAAAATTATTAAAATTATTTAAATAATTCAAATTATTCAAATTATTCAAATTATTCAAATTAGAGTAAGCACCAATTTGACCTTTTAAACTTAATTTAACTTTAGATTCCTGTACTCAAACCAAAAATCTACCATAGCTTTGTACACAAGTCATCTAGAATTGAAATATTCTATCCTTTCAACATTAACAAAACACATTTAACCCCACCACTCATTTTCAGCCGTTTCCTTTCATCTTTGTTTTACAGTCACAGCGAGCAATCAAATTTTGCTCTAAATACACCATCACCTATTCCTCTTCCTCACTTTTTCCTCTGACGTATTCATGTACTAGATTATCATTTCCGAAAGATAGAAGGCGTACGGCGATCAGACTTCTCCGAGGCATGCATTAGCTTCCTGGAAAAGATAAGTGGTAGTGGGCAGCCACTGAACTACGTCTAGTCGCCTTCAAGACAGCCAGGACTACGATGTGGCATTTTTTTTCTCTCACATATGAGAATATAGCGTATAGGATGTCTGTAAGATGTTGTCTAGAAGAGGGGTTTGGATATAAGTATGTGACATATGATATGTGGATAAAAGTGGTGTCTCTAAGATGTCTGGAGAATGTGTGGATATGAACGCAGAAAGAAAGCGAACATTAGGCACTGGAATGTCTACTGCATCACAAAATGGAATATATATTATATATATATTATATTATATTATATATTATTTATATATATATATTATAATATATATATATATATATAATTTATATATTATAATTATATATTTATAATTATTATATTATATTATAATATTATATATATATAAACATACACCCAACTAACTACTCTCACCCATACCACTCACTCCACACCACACTACCTACACATAATATTTATTATATATGATATATATATTAAATATTTATATATATATAATATATTATTGAATTTTATTATCCAAAATTCTTCATATTTGTTCAATAATAAGGCAAAAACTTGACGATGAGATTGCGAAAAATATGCCGCTGAGTTAATCGTCTATCACTAATTTAACGTCAAAACCAACAAAGAAATAGTGAAACCCAAAGATATATATAATATATATAATTATATATATATATATATATATATATTATATATATATTTATATATTATTATATATTATATATATATTATATGATATTATATTATATATAGTATATATATATATATATTATATATATATATATATTATATAAATATATATATATATATATATTATAATATAATGGTACACAGAGGAAGAAATAGCATGGGCGTGCTGGGTATAGAGGGGGAAATGTTACTGAAATCAATGATAAAGACAAGTAGAGTTAAAATATAAAAAAAAGAAGATGAAGAGAAGATAAGAAGTGATGAAGGGGGCAATTGGAACATCATGTTGACTTGGTTGAGAAGGTGAGGAGGTTTTATATACGAGAGATTGATAACAATGGAGTGGACCGTTAACGGTTTAGGAAGAAAGGAAAAACAGTTATAGTAAGCATGGAGGTGGTATAGGGATGCGGCGGGGGCAGCTAATAGGCTGGAGGAGGTATCTAAATGTTTGAAGAGGGTATTTGGGATGAGATGGACAAAGAGAAAAAAGTGGTAATAAGATGAGTGGAAGTCAACAAACAACGAATGTGGTTGAAAAGATGATGCAGGAGGAGAAGGAGAGAACAGGATGAACAGAGAGACACATGAATTCTAACTAGATAAGGATCGGAAGTACAGGTGTTAAAAAATAAGAGAATGATGTGGATGCATGGATGTGAAAGTGTTGGGTAGAGAGGCAAGGCGAATAGCAAAAAATGGAGTTATAATATAAAAAAATGTTTCAAGCGGTGAGTGTGGTTGGATGAATTTCCGTGATTATGAAGAGATTGAAAGTATCGTGGACAAAGAGGAGGTGTGGTTGGTAAGTTGTGATGATGAAAGAGTTTTGAATGCTAAATAAAGGAAATTGATAACTGGGAAGCAAATGATATCTTTAAGAAGGTGAAGGACGTAGGGCAAAAGAAGATATCTCTCCATTGGGTGATAACAAAAATTTGAAAAAAGGAAGAATATTTGTAAAGCCAGGTTAGTAGCAAGAGGGGTTTGAAGGAGAGGATTTAATTACTGAAGTTTCAACTTGTTAAGGTGAAGTTTTGACGATATGTTTAAGTATTATAAAATAAAAAAGGAGGGGAGTGTAATTCTATTAACATAAAATTAGCGTATTTACAAGGTGATGTGATAAAAAGAAGTGTGTATGTGATTCCTCCAAAAGAAGGAAAAGAAGAGTGTATCTGGGAATAAAAGAAAACAGTATAAGGTTTGAAAAATGCTGCTAGAGTTTGGTATGACAAGGTGGTTGAAGTGATTGAGGATTTAGGAGGTGTAAAGAGTTATTTGGAACAAAACTTTATTTTTTGTGGATAGAGAAGAAGGTTAAGAGGGATTAATGTGTACGCATGTAAATGATTGTTGTTTTGGTGGTTGCTCAAATATCTTTGGAACAAGTTTATAAAAAAGTGATGAAAGAAAGGTTAGAAATTGGTTCAGAAAATGTTCAGGGTTTAATATACATGAGTATGAAAAAGGGGTATGGCTGGAACAAGAGAAATATATAGAAAGTATAAGTGCTTCATAAGAGACTTTTTTGATGATAGGGAAATGGAAAATAAGGAATTGGTGGGACAAACAAATTGGGTGAGTGTTCAGACGAGACCGGATTATGTTATTCTGTGAGCGAAAGGAGTTGGCCTTTTAAGGGAAGTAAAGTGGAAGAAATGAGGAAATTAATTGATATAATAAATCCTCATTTCTATCTTTCGACAAAAAATCATTAGAAAAAAAAAATCTTATACATTTGGATCATGATGAATCATACAACAAAAGACAGATCTAGCCCTGGTTTTAAAATTACGATTCATAAAATCAATACAAAGACAAAAAGTTGAAATGAAACAATTAAAAAGGGATTTATTCCATGGTGTTTCGATATCCTCCCGGCACTGAATCACTTGAGCAACAACTATAACAACGGATACAGAATAAACAAAAGGAATGAAAAAACCTAAACTGACAACGCACCTGTTCTATACGGACGATCTAAAACTAAACTCACCAAACAAAGAAGAAACTAAAAGGTAAGTTAAGAGCAGTTAAAAAAATTAACATGGCATAGAAATGAGATTCGGACAAGATAAGTGAGCCTTTGTGCAAATGGGAAAATGAAGGAAAGTAATTGACGATGTTATTATTAATAAAACATATTAAAGACCTAATCCACAAGTAAAATATAAATGTCTTAAGTATCAGATCCTCAAATACAAAATCCAGAAAATGTGGAATATGGAGTAAGTAGTGGTGGTACCGGTAGTGATGGGTGCGTTTGGAAGAGTGAAACCTACCCTGATTACCCACATAGAAAGATTTCCGATAAGAATAATATCTGAAATATGCTTGGAAGTAGAAAGAAAGAGCCCAAGTATCATCAGGTTGGTGTTGGGTATGTAAAGGAGAACAAATATGTGTCAACCTTAGACTCGAGGTTTGAGGACGGTTTGCCGTGCTAAACCCTTTAGAGGAGAATATAAAAAAGTAAATATATTAAAAAAAAAATTCAAATATTTTAAATGTTCTGAGCACAGCTATGAATATAGCGATATTTTAGCCTTCTTTCTCGATTTTATTCATTGTCGCACTCAGAACAGTTAATAATTTTTTCCTCCTCCTTTAAAAGGGTGTAAGAAGTACCAACCACCGTCCTCAAACATTGAGTGAAAGGCTGGCACATGGCACATAATTAATCCCTCCTCTACATACACAACAACCTAATGATACTCAAGATCTTCTTTACCACCTCCAAACATATTTCAGATGCTGTTACTCTAATCGAGAGTCCTTTTAAGTGAGCGATCAGGCTAGATTTTAGAATTCCCAAAGCGCCCACCACCACCGGTATCACCATCACTTCTAAATTCTATTTGAGTTTACATTCAAAATTGCAATGATCACATTTAAACTTCTTACCGTGTGACTTCGAATGAAGTTCCAACTCATCTTTTTCATGATTTTTCAAATCTTTGTTTTCAATCTTTTGGTTCTTTCTTCTTGACGATTGAGGTTCGTTTCTTAGGGCTTTTTGCTTTGAGTCTGTCACCTTTCTCTCTAGGGTTTAATCACTAATGTGAGTCTATACAAATAATAAAGAATAAAATGTTTAATTCTGCCAAAGTACTTTTAAAAAATAGAAAATTTACAAATTTAAAACAACTAAAATTAATTAATCTATTCCCACCAAATAATAATCAAAATCAAAATCAAAAAATATTTATTCAAGATAAGTTACAATTTTCATCCTTTAATAGAGTTACACATAATTTTATACTATTACAATTTCAATAAGCCAATAAATTAGGATGCAATTTCCCTCCTATCTGAAATGGGTCTACTAATTGCAACACAGTGTTGTGTCCCTTTGAGCCCCGGAAATACAATATACATTAATTTTCTTCTATTTCTTTCCTTGTTAAATGCGATTTAATATTTTTGAGCATCAACAATAAGCTGATGCTCTTCTTTCATAGTAATTTTAATTGTATTAAATTTACCAATAATAAATAATGTAATTAGCATAATGATATTTAATACCTAATTGATTATCCCGATCAAGTGTAGTAGCTATGAATTTTTTCACATAACTCAATAATTATGTTACATAATAATAATAATAATAATAATAATAAATAAAAAAAAAAAAATAATAATAATAATAATATAATAATAATAATAATAATAATAATAATAATAATAAATAAATAATAATAATAAAATTATTTTTTTTTATTTTTGAGTGGATGTACAGGGACCTCCACAGCACACAAGAATACGGAGATGGTCGTGATGAAGCCGTAAATCGACCTTCTAATTTCGGCGAAATTGTATGAATCGTATGGGTACATGGAATGTCAGAGGAAATAAATGTTGAGGAAGAAGAGGAGAGAGGTGATGGAAGTATTTAGAAAGGGCAAATTTGATTTGCTCGCTGTGACTGAAACAAAGATGAAAGGAAAAGGTGGAAATTGAGTGGTGTGGTGTGAAATGTTTGCGTGCTGGTGTGGAAGAGAATGAGAGAGGGAGAGAAGGAGTTGCAATTTTGATGAGTGACCTGTGTTAACAAAACTATGGTAGACTTTGTGTGTGTGATTCCTAGATTCTAATGTTAAATTTAAGTTTGAAAGGTCAAGGTATGTGTGGTTGTGAACGTATGGTCCATCTGAGGGAAAAGTTGGAGGTACGATTTTTTGGGATAATCTGAATGATGTTTCTGGATGGGGTGAGTAGGAGCTCAGATTGAATAAGTGTTGGGGGACTCCTGACATGGTTGGATAGGTGATCCAAAAAAGGATGGTATAAACAGGTGGTTTGGGGTGGCGGGAGAAAATGAGATGGTAGGAAGGTGATTGATTTCTGTGAAGAGGAGTGTATGTGTGTAGTAAATTACTTTCTTAAACACCAAGAGTAATGCCATAAGTATACTAAAGTTGTGTAGTAGAGATTGGTATCGAGTGAAAAAGTATGATTGATTTTGTGTTGGTGAAGAAGGATGATGTTGAAGTATGTGTTGGATGTTAAATCAGTGAGGGGTTTAGGAATGGGATTATCGGATCCATTATGTTGTTCTATGTAAAACTTAAGTTAGTGGGGGCTTGGATGGAGAAGGAAGGTGATACGAAAGGAGGTAGGTAAAATTAAGAGTGGAGAAGTTAAGTGAAGCAAGACAATAAGGAATAGTATGTAAGAGGCTCGTAGTAAATCGGTTTAATGTGAACAAGTTGAATACTGACAAATCTGGGGGCAAATGAAGGAATCAATTGTTAGTAGTGCAAAGGAAAGTGTGTGGATGTGCTAAAGTAGGAAGTAAGAATGTAACAGCGAATGTGGAATGAAGAGGTGATGAAAGCGGTTAAAGGTAAAAAAGAAGGCGTGGTTGAATGTACTAAAAGCAAATGAGGAAGTTTCAAAGAGAAAGATGCTTGGAATTATTTAAGGAGGAAAAAAGAATACCAAAAGATGCATACGTAGGAAGAAAAGCAAGTGGTAAATGACAGTTTGGAAAGGAGGATGAATGGGGAACAAGGGAATAGGAAGCTCTTGTGGAAGGAAGCGCGAAAGGTGAAGAATGAGAATACAGGGGAATCTGCTTTAGAATAATGATTAGGGATGGTGCTTTGTAACTGATGAAATGGATGTGAGGGAGTGTGGAAGAACACTTCGAAAATCTGCACAATATTACCAGTAATGATAGGTGTTAGTGAATGTGTGTAGTTTTGATGGTGCAAGAAGGAATAGGTATTTTGGGATGAGGTTATTAGTAAGGAGGAAGGTTAATGGGAGGGTGAGAAAAGTTGAAAGAATGGCAAATCTGCACGATAGATGAATTACTAGTGAAATGATCAAGAGCGGAGGCGAGATGGTGAATGATTGGATTTGGAAGTTGGTGTAATAAAGCGTTTAATGGAGGGTATAGTTCCAAGGATTGGAGGAGAGCGGTAATAGTACCCTTGTATATATTGGTTAATGGGGATATAAGGGGAATCTGTTAGTATAATTATAGGGAATAGTTTATTGAAGTGTTGTAGGAAGGTATATGCGTATTTTGGTCGAAGAGTGCGCCGAGGGACTGAGGAACTGATTGGTGAAGAAACAAGGCTGCGGTGTTTAGGGAGTGGTAGAGGATGTGTGGATCAAATCTTACATTGAACAAATGATTGAGAAAATGAGGGAGAAGAAGAATAAATTGTATTTAAGGTTTTATGGATTTGCAACAGGCGTAATGATAGATTAATAGGGAAGCTTATGGCAGGTATTAGTGATATATGGGTTGGTGGTAGGCTTCTGAATGGACAAAAAGTATGTATGCAGAATAGTGAAGCATGTGGTAAAGAATAAATGGTGCAATGGGATTGGTTTAGAATTAATATGGAGTGGAGACAAGGTTGTGTTATGTCTTCCTGGTTTATTCAATTTGTATATGGATGGGGTTATGAAAAGAATTAGAGGTGGGGTGGCAGAGAATGGTGTTAGAATGATGGAGAATGGAGATGAGTGGAGGGTGCACTACCTATTATATGCGATGATTTGGTTTCTGTGTGGCGAATCTGAAGAGAGTTTGAGAGATTGGTAGAGAGATTTGGCAGGGTACGTATATAAGGAGGGGTTTGAAAGTAAACGTTAGATTAAGAGTAAGGTTATGGTTGTGAGTGAGGACAGTCCTCAGTGTGAAGTTGTGTTTTAGATGGTGAGCAGCTGGGAGCAAGTGTCTGAGTTTAAATATTTAGGGATGTTTTGGATTGAGAAGGTACAGAAAGTGTGAACCCTGTAGTAGGAAAGTTGTGAATGGCAAGAAGGTTGCTGGTGCAATTAAATCGTTGGTGAATGTAAAGGGATAAGTCTTGAGTGCGCTAGAGCTTACATGAGGTATGTTGTTACCTGTTGTTATTGATGGTAGTGAACTATGGTCTGGAATAAGAATATAGATCTAAAGGTCAATGTGTTCAGATGGACAATCTTAGGGGCATGCTAAAGGTTGTGAGAAGAATTAATAAAATGAGGAAATGAACGTATTAGAGAGTTGTGTGGTGTGAAGAAAGGGGTCAATGAGAGAATAAATAAAGTACGTTGAAATGGTTGGTCATGTGGAAAGGATGAATGATAGTCGTTGGTTAAGCGGATGTATGTGGTGAGTGTGTTGGGAACCGACCGCGCTGGAGACCCGAAGAGAAAGTGGATGAGTCGGTGAACGAAATGTCTGAAGGAGAGAAATGTGAGTTTGGCAGAGGCGAGAATAAAGTGCATGATAGGAGAGAATGGCGGGGTTTTGTATAGGGGCATGGTTGGTGGCCCACCTGACGATTTACCATAGTGAGGGTCCGCGCGGTCCCATGAAGCTTTAGGGTGGATTTTCTGTCTGTGACGAGCTTTCACTAATTAATGTTTGAAAGGCTGGGCTTTCTTTTCGACATTTGTCTACTCTCCTCTGCTTTTCTTTTCAATGCTTGTAGCTCTCGCTATACTCCCAAATCTTGGGAATAAGCTAGGTGAAGAAAGAAAGAAAAATAATAATAATAACCTTAATGATACTGAATAATAACATTTTTTAAATAATCAATTTAGCGAAAACCTTTTATTGTGAAAATAATAATAATAATAATAATAACAATCACAATAATAATAAACAATAATAGATAATAATATTAATATAATAAATATTAATAATAATATAATATAATAATATAATAATAATAATAATTAATAATATAATAAAAATACATAATAATATTAATAATAATAATAATAATATAATAATAATATAATAATAATAATAATGATAATAATAATAATTATAATAATGATAATAATTAGCATAATGATATTAATACCTAGTGACTATCCCAATTTGGATAGTAACTATGAGTTTTTTCATAACTCAATAATTATGTTACAATAATAATAATAATAATAATAATAATAATAATAATAATAATAATAATAATAATAATAATAATAATAATAATAATAATAATAATAATAATAATAATAATAATAACAGTAATAATAATAATTATATTATTATTATTAATAATAATAATAATAATAATAATAATAATATAATAATAATAATAATAATAATAATAATAATAATAATAATAGTAATAATAATAATAGTAATAATAATAATGAAAAGAAAAGAAAAAGAAAAGGGTAAGAAGAAGAATGTATAATAATAATAATAATACAAATAATAATAATAATAATAATAATAATATAATAATAATAATAATAATAATAATAATAATAATAATAATAATAATAATAATAATAATAATAGTAATAATAATAATAAAAGGTACCCAAAATGAAAAATATATTTCTTGTATAAACAAACAGTAAATGATAATAAATAGGTTTAATTGCATGTACATTTTTTGTTTATGAGTTATTAGTAAACCAGCAAAGTTGTTTTTTTTTCAAAGTTTTTCAATGTTAGCAGAGAGCAACAATGAATTCAGAAAGGAATAAGAAAGGAGTTAATGTCATAAACGGGAAAGGAAGGAAAAGAATCACAAAATTTTGATGAATATAAAAATAGATCAGAAATTGTGGATGTTATTAGAAGGATGAAAGACGTGACTCCCTGACTTAGAACTATAGGTTAAAAAAAAGGAGGGGTGGGAACCTTTTTTTATAGCATGCGAGGCCACATTAAAATTTGCCACCAAAAGTGAGGCCACAGACAATAAATGTGACAATTTTTTACAATAATATTACATCTTTTGTTAATATTATATTAAACTAATAACTATCAGGGAATATACAGCCATTTTAAGATTATTTATTTAATTATTTATGTATTTACCTATCTTTTTAATATTTTAATGACTTCTCTGAGATTGCTTCTGTGGTACAACATTGTGATATCTGGTTCCAACATGGAGGTTTTAAGTTTTAATTGGTCCTCCAGATGCTCATCTGTCATCTGATTTCTCAACGAATTCTTGATTTGTGTTAAGTATGAGAATGTTGATTCAAAACAGTATGTCATTGAAAAGCATGAAATCAATCGGCGTGCATGTTCCCGAAGGCGAGAGTATTCTACAGCATTTTTCCAAATTTTAACAGGATTTTCCTTAATTTCAAACAAAGAGTTTTAGGATGTTATCTTCCAACAATTCAATAAGCTCTACTTGCAACTCTTCAAGTGCCTTTGATAAATCAACTAAGTTAGTTTCAAGGTGATGTCATGTTTTTCGCAATCAATAAATTTTTCACTGTACTCATTGTAACGAGTCCAAGATAAATTCGAATATCATAAAAGATTCATTATTATACTCTTTGTTTTCAATAATTAATTATTTTTCTTAACTGGGGAAAATGTTCTGAAAGTTTCAACTGAGCAAGAAACGTTTTAAAAAACGATTATTTCTTCCTAAATGACAGATTTCTTTGCCAAATATAATATAGATTTAGCTTAACCCTGCAGCGAAATATGTAATAAAAATTTGTTTTGACATTATATCACAAAAAAGGCAATATCTAAGAGAAAATTAAAATCTGCCAATTCACAATGTTGATTGTTTGTTCCCATTAAAAAATTCAATTATTTGCCCTCACAGAGATAAAATTTAGTCTAATACTAGTCCTTGTGATAACCAATACACTTTTAAATGATAGGGCAAATCTACAATGATAATATATTTCATCCATCATGAGCATGATTCAAAGCCATTGATGACTTGTTGCATTTCCCCGAATACAATTCACAATACCCATAACTTTTTTTCAATGTGTCATTTAAAACGACACATTTGGCACACCAAATGGTTCACGTTTTTTTCCAAGCAAATATGCTACTTTAACTTGCCTCAGTCATAGTAGGCCTAACATTGAAGGAAATAATTGTCTTTGTTTACGCTTTCCTAATTTTAATTTATTTAGTGCAATCTTTCGAGCCTCATCCTCTAATTTGGCATATTTATAGTCCTTATGAGTAACATAGTGCTGGTGTGCATTGTGTTTCTTTATTGTAGAAATTAAGGTATTACAGAACAAGCAATTCATTTAACCACTATAAAACAGTACAAAAAATTGTAATTCCCTTTCATCATTAAAAACTCTAATTACTTCTTGCACAGTTTTGTTTAACTCTTTTAGACATGGTGGACTGGAATATAAAAAAAAATATGAGATAAATTATTGATAATAACAAGGAGGGCATCGAACTAATCAAAGCAAAAATCACATATTGATAAACAAACACACATGCATAGGCAAAACCACTGGGATTAAATTACTGACTGACTGAAATACGAACGAAAAATTCCGGAAACTCTAACTTTAACTGTAAAGAAAGTGTGCAATTGGTGCAAAAGACACATTTCATAATGATTCGTTAATATTTCTTATTTTTATTTTTGTATGTTTTGTACATTTGAGTGTGAATGATTTATAAAATATTTTGTTTATATTCAGCACGATGCTTTATCATTAACTAATAATTATTTTGTACGAGTTCACCAACTATATCCCATGTATTATTGTAACTAATTAGAATTTATGTTTCTTAAATAACTAAGATTTATCTCAATAAGCCTTAAAAGGCCACACTTATGGGGCAAAAGATGTGGCCTTAAGACCGCAGGATCCCCACCAATGGGTTAAGCTAACAGGAAAGGAATTTGAAGCAATAAGACCCCACTCTTGGGATAAACTAGCAGGAAAGGTATTTGATGCAATAAGAGGTTTGAACTATGAGGAAATATGGTTTCGTGGAAAAAAATGATAAAAAAAAGTAATAAACTTTTACAAATTGATTTCAGAATTTCTGTAATTATCTCTCATTGCTGATTTCAAAAGGGTCTTATCTTGAAACAGAAGGAAGTTATAGGATTTCAAAGAGACGGTTGAGTAACCTAACAAAATTGCGACCCTTGTAACTTGGAAACTAAAGTCACACAAAATTTTTATCACATTAATGAAAAAAAATAATAAATTTCCTACAAGAGAATGGTTCAAATTCATAAAAAACACAAATGAAACAACCTTTTAATCCTCTATTCTTACCAGACTTTCTTCTAATTGAGAAATTTGTTCAATATTTTGATCAGACTCCAAATATTCTTCCTTAAAACTCAACGGCTCAGCTTTTATTTCAATCCCATCTTTGACATATATGTGGGAGCAAATTTTTTCTTTCTGTGGAAAAAATAAATTTGTAAATGATAAGTTCTATTGCAATAATAATAATAATAACAATAATAATAATAATAATAATAATAATAATAATAATAATAATAATAATAATAATAATAATAATAATAATAATAATAATAATAATAATAATTAATAAATAATATAATAAACAAACATAAAAACATAATATCACTATTATAGACAACCCCTTTCCACATATCCATGTGCCATGTGTGTGGGGAGAAAGAATTCCTACAGGGTATGTTCTGAGTCTCGTAGAAGGCAACTACAGGGGAAGTGGTAGTTGGATTGGTTACCCACTACCACTTATCTCTTGCCAGGAATGCTAATGCAGGCCTCGGAGAAGGTCGTGATCACCATAAGCTGCCTAATATCTTTCAGCGAAATTGTATGAATCGTATGGGTACATGGAATGTAGGAGGAATAAATGTCGAGGAGAAGAGGAGAGAGGTGATGGATATATTTAGAAAAGGTAAATTTGATTTGGTCGCTGTGATTAAGACAAAGATGAAAGGAAGTGGTAAAGATGAGTGGTGTGGTGTGGTGTGAAATTGTGAAGTGTGTGTGTAGGTGTGTGTGTGTGTTTTGGAGTGGAGAGGAATGAGAGGGGGAGAGAAGGAGCTGCGATTCTGATAAGTGACCTGTGGCACAAAACTATGGAGATTTATTTGTGAGAGTATTAGAATTCTAATGGTTAAATTTAAGTTTGAAAAAGACAAGGTATGTGTGGTTGCAAAATATGATCTATTTGACGATGATATTGCGGGGAGCGCGATTTTCTGGGATAATCTGAATGATGTTTTGAATGGGGTGGGTAGGAGCTTCAAAATCATGGTCTTGAGCGACCTAAATGGGTGGAAATGTAATCAAATATGGAATGGTATAACAGGTAACTTTGGGTTGATGGGAGAAAATGAGAATAGTAGGAAGGTGATTGAGTTCTGTTAGGACAGAAGTATGCGCGTAAATAATAATTTATTCAAACACAAGAGTATTCATAGGTATATTAGAGTTGGTGTAAGTAGAGATTGAATGGAAGTGAAAAGTATGATTGATTTTGTGTTGGTGAAAAAGGAATGTTGAAATATGTAATGGATGTTAAATCAGTGAGGGGGTTGGGGATGGGATTATCAGATCATTATGTTATTTTATGTAAGATAATGTTGCGGCTTGGATGGAGAGGAAGAAGATAAGGAAGAAATTGGGAAGAACAAAGAGTGAGAAGTTAAGTGAAAAAGGTAATAAGGAAAAGTATTTAAGAGCACTTGCAAATAAATCAGTTTAATGTGAACAAATGAAACTGAACAAATCTGGAAGCTAATGAAGGAAGCCTTTATTAGTAGTGCAAGAGAAGTATATAGATGTGCTAAAGTAGGAAATAAGAATCTCAACAGTGAGTGGTGGAATGAAGGTGATGCAAGCGATTAAAAGTAATAAAGAGGCATGGTTGAATGTGCTAAAAGCTAATGATGAGGTTTCAAAAGAAAGATGTCTGGAATTTATAAGGAGGAAAAAAAGGAAGACTAAAAGTTGCATACGTAGGAGGAAAATTAGGTAAATGAACAGTTTGGAAGTAGGATGAAAGGAGACTTACAAGGGAATAATAAGGTTTTTTGGAAGGAAGCGAAAAGT
>JABUQX010101903.1:0-10000 GCA_015478945.1 Trachelipus rathkii
ATAGTTTTGTAGGATTGATATGTTATTAGAAATATGATTTCAATTTGAGCAAAGAGTAATATATATATATATACATTATTAATATTCTTAATAACTATGTCATAACTCAGGTAATTAATTTATGTATTTTAAAGCTTTTATTGCTATTATAGATGGAAATAACTTGTTTATGTATATCAGCATAATATTATCGGTGAGTTAGTTAAAAAAGAACATATATATTTATGCTATGTTTTATCTCCATAATATGATATATACTCCGAAAATATTTGACTGTGAATAAGAATCAATCACAAAGATCAATCAGATTCAAATAAACCTAAATATAGATTATACAGGGGTATTGGGGATCGAGGTAAGTATGGGAGAGGAGAGTAGAGAGTATGATGTAGTTGTAGTTTGTAATTTTATACACTGAGAAATAATTCAACAATGAAAATAATACTTGATTAACTAAACCCGGCTTTATGTCCAAACGCGGTTAATATATGATTTAAAATATTTAAACTGCAATTAATTTTTTACGATATATAATAATAAATACAAATAAACAATAATAAAGTGAATAATAAAAATTTTTTTAGTAAATAATAAATAAATCAAAAAATCATATATTATAAAGAAAATATAAAATAGATAAAAATAAATATAATTAAAGTTTTTAATTATATTATAAAAATAAATGAAAGAACTAAAAGTAACATATTTTAGGATAAAAGAATAAATTAGAGGAAGACACAAAAATAGCTCTAATATATAGGTATACTAATTATTAAAACCAAAAAGTTTTAAAGATTAATAAAGTTAAAAATTAATATATTAAAAGTTTTTAATAAAAACAAAAAAGAAAAAAAAGAAGTGTCGCGAAAGAAGTAGTGAGAAATACAGTAAAAATACTATATATTTGTCTATTGTGCTCACTTAGATATAAAAATACTTTTACTGTATTATAAGTAAGTATTGATAATATATTAGTTTATGTTAGAATTATAATGTTATATATAGTTTCGTGGTAACTAGCGACTATGTTTGTAGTATTAGGAGTTTGATCGATTAATTATAAATCATAATTTATTTTCTTATGGATTTTAGACTTAAAATTGATAAATATGATTAATAAATGCATTTGTTAAGAATAATAATAATACATAATAAATACTTATATGAGAGTTACGAATAGAATATTTCGGACAATTAAATATTTCGTTGAATCAAGTAGATTGAATAATATTAGGAGAATAATATATAATGAAATGATGAATTAATAATAATGCAATAATAATATTACCAATGATGTTAATATCGAAAAATAGTATTAATGAAACAAATTATATTAGAAGAATATGATATATCAGAAATAAAACGTAATTTCGTAGTTGAATAAAAGTATGGTTATCTGATGATGATACTATTTATATGTAGTATGCTACATAAATCGGGATAATAATTAAACTCTGTTAACTGGTCATTAACTGTTTGTCTAAAGTCTATGAAAGCTACTTTGCTAAAAATCTGTTAGACTCCTGACTCTATTCGTGTTTAAGGTATGTTGAGGTTATCTTTACGGCTGTGTATCTGAATATTCATCTGGTCGAGTTTTCTAGACTACTATAGATATGTTAAAGACTAATCTATCTTAGTTTAAGCAGCAAAAACTTTGTTACGGACAGAAATTTTTTAGGAGACAGAAATATTTCAAGATATATGAATGATCAAGCTGTATGCTATAATTGAGTACGATGTGCGAATGATCTTTACTAAATAATTGTTTAGTTGTCTATATATAGCTATGACGAAAATAGTAAATACTCATAGTGTTAGAAGATTATAATATTAAAAAGTGAGAGATATAATATCCTATTTATAAAAAAAAGAATATAACAGAGTATAAGAATATAGCAAAAATGTTACGGTTTTGACAAGCAGATCTTAAACTCCATGAGATACTTGTTAGGTATATGAACACTTTTGTTAATTTGACTGTTATTCGTGTATATGAAAGAGTGTGTTAGGATTTGTGTGTGTACATTATATTCGTAGTTCATATGATCCTATGTTTGAGCATATATTATTATAATGACACACAGAATAATCTTCTGAGTTATAAGATATAGACTATTATTAATTCATTTGAATCAGTATAAGATATACTTATAACATAAGGTTATGTGTATATTAAAATATTTTGTTAAATGTTACTTAATGTATCATGTGGAAATAACATCATGATGTAATAGGTGCTGAAACAAAGGATTCCTCTGTTGTGTTTATCTGCTACTTTAAAGCATTCCATTAGATATATTAGTATATCACTTATTACCTGAGTTAGTTAAGTTATATGTGAAAGTATATATGATATATATAATATATATATTATTGTTAAGTTCTAGTAATAAATGTTTTATTGATGTTATTAAAGTAATGTTAGTTAGTATAGTTTGTGAAATGTACGTTAATATATATATATATAATATATCGTAATTCAGATGTATGCTAGTTTTGCTTTTATTGAGAATTGATGAAACTTTGTTAGAATATTATTTGATCAGTGAGGTATAGACATAGAGTTATTAGGATTAAATTTTAGTAAAAGTTATTGTGTATAGTTATTCTAATTGATATTAAGTTGACTTGATAAATTAACTAGTTGATATAAGTATGAATATCCGTTCTGCAATCTCACAATGTTTGTATACTTTACTATAGTGTTATAGTATATGGTCTTTGTTATAAATAGTTTACGGATAGTTGACTAATTGATGATAAATGTGAATAGTTGCCATAATAATGAAATTAAAATTTGTTTTGATATATTCTTTATATGTTTAATTAGTAAATAAATAATATTACAGCTAATTATTGGATGGGTGGGAGGTGAGGGGTGGGTGGTTTGATTTACTGATTTACAGGTTTACGGGTATGTAAATAAACCCTAATTTCTTATAATTATTACAAGCATAATGAAAAAGCGTAAAATTTTTTAGAAAAATATACAAACTGTTTACTAAATATAAGCATATAAAACACTAATAGATAATGATTTTGTGTTAATTATGTATTATACAAAATAGTGAACTTGAAATCAACAGATCGAGGTGGATGATGGGGAGAATGTAGATGAATAAGAGTATCTAGAGTGAGAGAGACTGAGGGGTCAATAGATCATAATATAAGATTAGGTGAGTAAGGGGTTACGGATTGGGAGGCTATGGGATGAGGCCGGGAAAGGAGCTCAAGAGTATGAGGCTTACAGAGGCTCCAGTAAGTAATAGACTTTATTGAGATATGGTGTTATTTAGATATATTATATAAATTAAATATATAAATATAAATGTTATAAATTTTTTTTGTTAATATCATATATATAAATACTATAAAAACGAAATAAAAAAAATAAATGATATTATGAGTAATTTTTTAATTTTTATTAACGTTTTGTTTTTTTATACTTATTTTTATTAAAATAAAAATTTCATTTGAAGTTTTTTTTTATAAAATAAAGTTTAATTATTTTATTTAAAAAAATAATTTTTAAATTTATTTTTAAAAATTTTTTTTTTATAAATTTTTTAAAGTAGAAAAAAGTTTATTTTTTTATTTTTGGTTTTAAAAAAGTTTATGTTTTTATATTAATTATTATATTAATTTAAATTATTTTTTTTCATATATTTAATTTTATTTTTCTTTTTTTTATCTTTTCTGTATCAACGTTTTAATTTCTTCCTATGAAAAGATGGTATAAATACCTGAAGGATGTTTCTCGTAAATGATTCCAAGGCGCCAATGATTAATAACAACTATATCACGTTTTTAATGGTGGGAGAAGGCTTCTTTGTGAAACGTCAATGGCAACATGCCCCCTGTGTGTGGCTCGTCTCTACTCAAAAAGCTCTCAAGCAACATTTCTTATAGAGTCCAACTGGGTGTTTCATAGTTCACCAATCAGACCACATATGCTGATTTATATTATGAATAGGTGTAGATACCGAATTATATGAATAATACTCAGTTCTTCCCTACGTCGCACTTCCTTCGCAGTATATATGTAATTGTGTGAGACGCAAGAGAGTGTTTCTAAGGTAGCATGCGCGCCGCACTCTTAGGGTCCCTCTTCTATAAAACGCGGAACATTTATTATTTTATAGACCCTCAAAGCTTTCCTTCAACAGCAGCGGAACACTGAGCACACTCTTATATGATAGGCAGTAGCAGAGACAACTGTAGATTGGAAGAAGGAGGACTGGAGAGAGATTGTAGTGTGCCTAGTTACCTTCCTTCTAACCCGACATGTGTTCTTCTCTAATTTCAAGTTTTTGTGGGCTCATATGCGATGCTCTCCCCTGATGGAGCTCTGATGTAAACGCGTAATGAAGAATCGCCCTTATATAATCGAATATCAGTTTACCCCTATATTTAGGTTGTAGAAGTAGGCCTGTATACCTACTTGGTGAGTTTTCTAGATGTTTCTCTAATCGGTATGCTTCAAATATATTTCTAGGTTTTGGGGTGGAGAATTATCTCACATCTATGTGTGAGATCCTATAGTACACACCTCTAATATATATATTATAGTATGAACTTATTCAACTACTTTAAATTGTTATGTTCTTCCTTTTCAGATGTTGACCTTATCTATCACCATATGAGGCACACTCATAATAATAATTTTAGTTGTATTATATATATTTTCTAGAGTTAATAAATAATAATAATGAATACACGATAATCTACTTGCCTATTTAATTTAAACATAACGATGCATACATCGAATCAAATCACATAATAAGAGCTTACTAAGAATAAACTAACTCAGGTAGTCACGTAGTAGCAAATACTCCTATATGCAAGCATTAAACCAGCAAAAATATAACTATTATTTGTGGTAATTCTATTCTGTTACTTTTATCCTAGAATGAAAACTATCAACTCTCTAATCTAATATGAAAATCACTAATCTCAACACAAATTCAACCAAATTACGAGCACTTTGAGAGATATTTTTTATGTAAATGGGGTGAGTGTAGGGTCCCCCTTCAGGGGGACCTGTGGAGTGAGGAGACGTATAGCATTCTGATATACAAAGAGGTTTAATCTTACTCAATATACGCATCTTAATAACATACCACCTTTTCAATAATATTTTATAAAACTCACGGTACCGATATATATATACGATTAAATACGGTAAACTAACTACTAGCTATATATTATAACTACACTTATAACTTTAACTACTTAATATTAACTTACTATATAATAAACTATATATAATAATAATTAGATATATATAATAATAATATAATTACAATATATAATATTAAAAATAATAAATATAATATAATAATAAATATAATAATATAATTAAATATATATAATAATTAAATATAATTACTATTAATAATTAAGTTATATAAATAATAAATAATAATTACATAAATTAATCTATTAATAATAATAAAAATAGTAAAAGTAATACTATTGTGAAAATATATGATGAAGAGAAAGAAGAGAGATGAAGAGATGAGATAGAACGTAAGTTAAGAGAGTTAGATGAGAATATATTATGATAGAAGTGATAGCTATATGGAGAGTATATATGAGATAGTTATAGTATTGATATATAGCGGCAGATGATAAGATGGTAGATAATATAGTATATGAAGTGAGAGAGTAATGTAAGTAGATGTAAGTAAGGAGAGAGTAGAAGTAAGAGAGTAATAGAAAGTGTAGAGAGAAAAGAGCATTTGGATTCGTAACTAGTATTGGGTTAATAAAAATAATATTTATACCGGTCATATATATTCTATATATCAAATATATATATTATATATATATAGTATATATTATTATTTAATAATATATATTTATAATATATTAATAATTATTTATTATTATATATACATATTAAATAATGATCTGGAATTATCATAAATTATATTTAATATTATTTGTATATTTTTTCTAAATATCTATAATTTTAATATTATTTTATTTATCTTAATTTAGATTTATTAAATAAATATTACATATCTTTTTTATATATTTAATAATTAATATATATATCTATATTAACTATTTAATTATTTATCTAATTTTTTATATATATGTTTATATACTTTTATTTTTTATCATTATTTAGCTTATATTTATTATTATATTTTAATATATTATAAAAATTTAAATAATTAAATATTATTATTTTTATACAATATTATAATAAAAATATTATAATTAAATTAATGATGCAATAGAGAACTGAATAAATCTATAATCATAAAATAATATTGTCTAATTTATCCTCCTAAAATAATAATATTAATTATAATTTTAATTATTATATATTATATTTAATATAATAAACAATATTTATTATATTAATATTGAACTTAGTAAAAAATTATAATACTATTTAGTTCAATATACTTTATTATAATAGAATATATCTATATAACAAACTATTTGATGTAATATATTAATATCCGTTTGTAACCTATATTGATAATACATTGAGTACTTACTATTGCTACCTTCTTCTTTATTATTTATTCATTCTGTATCTTCTATGTTCTTTTATTTACTATCTTTCACTTTTTACTTTACTTTATATCTTCACTTCTTATTACTTTTTATTAAAATAGTAAACAGTGCCCAACATAAATTAGGTCAGGTGAACTCTTCTTTTTATTCTATTATACTATCATTATCTTATTAATAATACTTTCTTAATCCTTCAACTTTTTTAGCTACATCAAACTTACATCATATTAAATTCGGCTTATACATATAAAGGTATTATATATAATTAATTTAATAATATAATTATCTTATAATTCATATTTATATATTCATTATATATAATTAACATCTATATCATAATATATAATATATTTATAAATAATAAATATTATTAACATATTTATTATTATTTTATAAATAATAATATATTAATACTTATAAATTAATTAATATAATTAATAATTTTCACACTAAGATGTTCTTTGCACCCTATTCTACTGCTTACGACGAGCGTTATTAGCGCTTTGGTTTTTGGGATAGCCGGATATTCGGTAGCGCAGTATGCAATATTTCGGACGATACCTTATTGTGCGCTCGCGATAGCCGCTATAGTATCAGAGTCCATAGCGTGGACGTGCGGTCTGGGGCAGGTATAGGTATGGTGTCGAATGAGATGTGGTTTGGCTGGAGGAGTTTGTCGACACCCGAGATCACGAGGACTGTCAGTCTACGGAGGCAGCTTCGGTCATGTTCGACAGTATAGTCGGTATGAGTACGGAGTCTCATAGAGTTCTGTATAATTATATATATTTACTTATTCCCATGTGAGAATTGCTGAGCGATGTTGACTGAGTCATTTTCATATCACATCATAGTAGATTTCTGCTATGTGTTCCTATCACGGTCCCTGGGAGTTAAGTATTCGACTCCCGTATTTGTTACTGATGTATAATTTATTAAGCTCACATCACTATATACTTTGGGAGGCTACACTCAATATGGCATGTAATCCTAATATTACTATAAAATCTTATTGAGAGTGAACAATTTATACTACTAAGGGACTAGAAGGCTCGCTTGGTTTTATGTCTTGAGTTCTTTGTGGATTCGATTTTATGTTGATAGCTTATCAGGTTAACTCTTTATAGATTGCTCTTCATGGTCGTAATTGGAGTTATTTTAGGGGCCCTTGACTATATTATTACCATCACGTATTAATCTCATATTACTTATCTCCTTTTAATTTATCGATAGGTTTGATATAGTTGAAAACTGGACGTTGATATTGTTTATTGGGTGTATGTGTTGTACTCACTGGGTTTACACTTTATAATTATCTCTGGATATTTTTATATTATAACTGTTATTTATTATTAATTAGTTTTTTTCTATTATATGTATATATGTATTTAATAGTATTTATCATATTTATTATATATTTAGTGATGAGTGATTATATAGGTATGGGTTTTTTATAATTATAGTTATTAATACTTGATATGTAGTATGTTACTTATATTTATATAATGCTTTATATTATATATGCGTTAGATAATGTATAGTTACTGTGATTGGAGTTACCTGTATTAATTAAGGTTTAATTTGTTAATTAATAGTGAGACTTACCCTATATTCCCTTTATTTGAGGGTTATTTATAACCTTATACAGCCGTTCTATTATTACATCTAATAGTTTTGATATTATTTACCTTATATTTTTTTTTATTTATTCAATTTTTTTATATAATTATTAATATCTACTATAATATATATTCTATTGTATTATCCAGCTATTTATTGACTCACTTCCTTATTATAGACTTGATAGGATATCTTTACTTTTATATTCTCGTCTTATTTATTCCGTATTTACTCAAGTTCTTCTTATTAGTTACTACTTAGCCCGTTGTAGAGAGCTATTTTTCCGCACTGAGTCTACTTAAACCTATATCCTTTATTCCCGTTTTTTTCGCCTTTAATGCACTCACTTAAATATTAAAATACACAATTATTCAGTTATAAAGATAAGATAGATGTAAAAATGGAAATATATATATATAACAATACTTATATAAATTATTTAACATTTTTTAAATATTTTTAAGAGCACAATTATGAAATATGAGCGGATGATGGCTGGGATGGAGTGTTCTATTGTTATCGATTAAGTATGGTTTATCGAGTTATAACTATGCACTATATATATTTATATAATTGACTAGTTACTTAGAGTTGTGAATTGTTTTCTGCGTCTTAATATTTGGTATATCATAATTTGCATTATCATTATCATGTATATATATTGTTTTAAATTTATGTTATAAGCTTAGTGTTTGAGTGTTCATTATTTTGTTATTTATGTATGCTTGTGATGTGCCGAGTATAGTCCATCTTTGTTATCTAATTAATTTTATTAATTTCTACTCAATCTTTTAATTGTATCCTCTGTACTATGCTTTCATATATTTTTTGGTTAATCATCCTTGTTAGCTTTTACATATTATGAAATTCCACTTTAATATTTTTATTTTGTTTTTTCAGCAATGATTTTTTTTTCTTTTTTTTCTTGTGTTAAAGAAATGTTTCAAGCCCCAAAATAAACGAGTCCTATATATCGCTCTTCTGTTTCAATAAATGTATCTCGCTTTTTTAGTTCACGACTTTTTCTTAATATATATAAACTTATTTGTTCTAATAAGTATCGACTGTTATGCTTTATTTCGTTTTCAAGCTCTATTCTATTTAACATATTTATATAAATATTTAGTAAATTCACAATATCTTGAGTTATCCTATGTTGTATATTTTAGGTAGTCATGGAGTGAGTGTCAGTACGCTGTTAATTAAGCTGAGCTATCGATTCTTATTTTATATCATTTAATCTGATATCTTAATGAGAGTTTATAATTTTATTCTAATATTCTATATTTTTCGAAGTTTATAAAAGTATACTATATTTGTTAGCATTTTATTATGTGTTATAGTTCACTTAGGTCGCATAATTCTGTTTTTTTATGGTAATTGTTTAGTGTTGTTTCATTATTGAGAATTTTTTGAGTTTTGGTAATAATTTCTCCCGGTGTATATAGGTTTGTTTTTTTCATAATAATTTTCTTGTTATATTGATTTAGTATTTTCGTGTTGATAGGTTGAGGGTACGGATCGTGTTTTATATTACTTTTATATTTTTGTAGTATCATTGATATTTTATTTAGGGATACTTGGATCGAATGGTTAGTAATGTGCGATTTGAGTAATTTGTTTGTGAAAAATACATATTATTATCTTGGTCAATGTGTTAGGATTATCACTTTTTTATTAAATTTTTATATGTCGTATTCTTACCGATTGCATCCGATATTGAAGGTACTTAAATTTATTCAGTGAGTTTAGTATGTTTTTATGGGATTTTTAGCACTATATTTATTGGTCTCTTAGGCTTTTAAGAACTGTGTAAGACGAATTGTATAAACCGGGAAAAGTT
>JABUQX010101903.1:27500-40916 GCA_015478945.1 Trachelipus rathkii
AAGCAATCTTTTAATTAGATTTTATATTGGCAAGATTGGCTTCATTCAAGTAAGTTAATATATCAGAAATTTTTTATTGCTCTCCATAGGAATTTTGTTCCGTGTTGGCTATTGCTTTTCCGTCTATTAGTCAGGCATCTTGTTATGCCGATGTAATGTTGAAGCTTAGAGGTTAGCAAGTGAGAGACCGAGTTTAGATGGGTCATTTATGGTGGTGAGAGCTATGTGTTGGAATGGAGAGGTAAGTGGGGGGGGATGAAGCTACCTGGTCGAGTCTGCCACTCAGGAGTAGAGTGAGAGAAGCGAGGGTCGATTGGTTGGCGGCTGGATAGGTATCTAATGCGGAGAGAGTGATTGGTTTGAATGGGTAGGGATTTATGATGAAAGGATCCGTTAGGTGGGAGTTAGTTAAATTTTAAAACAGGTAATGTACGATACAAAGATGTAAAAGAGAGACACTGAACTTATAGTGGTAGATACATATAGTAGAGTAGTTATATTGGAGTGGATGAACGTAGTATTGTAGAGTCGGTCGGTATTCATGAGTAGAGTGTAGATCATGGATAGAGTTGATAATACACAGATGTAAGATATAGTGAGTGTGGTAGGAGATAAGTTGAGAGGATTAAATATCGAAGAAGAATGCATGTAGTAATAAATGCTCAGAACCTAGAGGAAAAAGTAAAAGGTAATAAGGGATAAGACGGATAGATAAGGATATGAGGAGAGGGGGGAGGAAATAATTAACTGAGGAATGGAGTTAGGTTGTGAAGTATTAGTAGTAGGCTTATACAAGACAACTATTATTATGGATGCTTAGGACTACTATGGTGCGATTGATCATTATTGTTTAAAAATATAAATTTTAGTTTAAGTTTAAGATAAATTATTATTTCATAAATATATTTCACTAGGGTTTTTAATTAAAAATGTGTGTATTTACAAGGGCATCTTCGTTCTCTCCTTAGCTAGGAAGTAAAATTAATACATTAAAAATACATTAATATAAATAAGTAATTAATATATAATATATAAAATGTATAATATTATTTTTTGTTTGTTTTATAACTATTACTAAATTTACCGTTTTACCATACAAATGTCAGTAAATTCTATATAGAATTTAATAGCGATAATCCAATAATTACTAGCGTTTGTCATAGTTAATCAGAAGATAACTTGATACATATAGATTATGGACACTTTTACTAAATTGGTAACGATTCATTAAAATACATAACGAGGTAGCTAATAATATACTATCAAATCACTTATCTAGAAGCCTCACTCCTCCGTGCGTTACTCACTGTTGATTAAATTTTGCATCTAATTACTATTGATTGAGTGGTTCTACTAAAAATAATTTGGGCAGTTTTTCATTTCGAAAAAAAATCATATGACGGAGTATATCATGAGACCTCCACGATGTTAATAGAGTCATGTTCTCTAGAACTGATGTTGTTTCCATGTGTAAGCAACAGTTTTCAAATAATTATATTTTTGAGTAATTTTGTAATATGAATAATCTTCTCTTTGATATCAGTATATATAATTGAAAATCCGAGAGTGATAATAGACTACAATTCATGGAATATTAAATTATGCATACTATTGAATATAGTATATGATTTATATCTATTTGATGTAATAATAGGTTTTTCATTAGATAAATATTTCTTTTTATAAGGAGTGTCTGAGTCTGCAACAAACATACAAACATATTTGATATCAATTAATTTAGTATTTGTATCGTTAACATTATTGGTACTTTTCATTAGTTTTAATTGTAGAATTGATATGTGTTACATCGAATTCCCAACGTAACAAATCGCTATAGGCTAAATGAGTGGCATTGCATGATCATAAATCAATAACGATCTGGATACTGCCTATAAATAGATTATCTCTATATCACTTACAAGTAAGTAAATATAATTATAGCATTCAATAACAATTTTTTCCTTGTAATTTACCCATTCGCTCGGTTATTATCAATTAAGTAACTGTAAATTTTTTACAAAATATTTATAATACAATTGGTTAATTATATCTATATACGAACACATACAATACCCATATGTAAAGTAATAAGTTTTAATGATATTTGATATAGGCTTCTCTCTTGAACCCTGTGAACTAAGTAAAAATATAATGTACTAAATAGACAATAACCTATATTCGTAAATCTTTAAGAATGAGTAAGCGAAGATCTATTCAATTATCAGAGTCAGTTATATAATATATATATATATATATTATATTAAAACCAGTTTTATTAAATTATAACTAGCTAATATTATGTCAAATATATTACGTATATAACTTACTAATCTTATTTGTTGTCAAGATATTATACTAATCACATAATAGATGTTATATTAACATACTACATTGTATTTATTAACTAAAATTTTATCACTCATAATAATATATATAATACAATTTATGTGATTTATAATATTATATTATCTACAGCGAGATATACGAAAGTATTGTACTAAGTAATAGTTTCTACAAGTTTCCGCTGACATCATAGTCTAACGAGTAAAGAGGAGTAATTTAACGTGATCTAAGAGAGCAAATAGAGAATAGATCACTTAGACAAGCTCTCTCCCACTCTTAAACACGAAATACTTCAACTTGCTTATATCCTATTAATCTGAAGCTTCATACTCATGTTAACTACATCCGAGATAGAGAGTTTGACATGGTGATGCCAAAAACGGTATCCTAATCTTACTGTATTCTTCACATAGCATACGATCTCTAACATCAATAGGTTAACCGAGCGCTTTCAGTAGAATATAAATGACTTACTCTAAAACATGCAGCGTACACAACCTGACTTTTGAAGCTTTTATAACATTTCTCACAACATTCTGTGGAAATAAAATTTTATTTATGACGTGTGACAAGCGAACTACAAATAAACAACTATACCTCACACAGCATAACTATATTTAAGTTTGTCCACAAATACATGCAATCCTATATTATATTCCCTACACTTTATGTCGCTCTGACGGTTGCGTTGTTAGACATTGAAACTCTCAGTGACAAACTTTAATCTGGACAGGGACCAAACTATAAACTGACAAATAAAATTTAACAGTAAGCTTTCACTACATAATTTCATTACTGGAACTTGACATAAATCTAAGTCTAAAATTTGCAGTCTAAATATCCTGGTGCAGCTTTACACTACCTACAAGGTACTCTACGTTCACTAAGCGTATATCCTATTCTGGACCTTCTCTTTTCTAAGCTAGATATTCTGATTATATATCTTCAACCGCTTAATCTTACACCGCACACAGTGAACATATCGTATCAAAATTTAAAATCACAATTGGGTTAATTATAACTGATCATAAGTGGGTGAATATAAACTTGCATGAAGACGATTAATACAATGTTGCTTCCAATCATAACTTTTAAACTTAAGAACACTAGCGTCACAGCCAAGCTAAGAAAATTAATGTACAATGACACAACTAACACATACAATAGGCTACGGAATTATAACTGGTTCCTCACGAGACATGGTAAAAGTTTCCCACTGAGTTCTTTATATGATGGGTCTTATATCAGTGATCCAGGTGCGACAGTAGACGAATTTGTTTTCATCGATTATTAGAAGCTACATAGCATCCAGTAAAATGGTAACCTTTGAGGATAAATAAATAGTCACCATCTGACAATACCTAACTACTTATAATTATATTATTTACATATAATCTATAAATTACTTATTATTTCCTTATAGTAGCTGTAAGCTGATACTTAATTTATTGATTATACAATATATCATATATGATAATATCACAGGGATCTATTATATATATTATAGATAATAATATGGTATTAAGACCTTTCTATGAATTTCCTACTAAAATCATATCAGTCACTATATATAGCTTATTAATATGTATCTATATCTTATAACAGTATTTATTTGATAAAATCTCCCTTATTAACAATATTAACTCATTTTCCTTATTTATTATACTTGGAATTAATTATGTATATCTCTCGAACTTTCCATATTATTATTCGCATCTCGTAAAATGGCTTATTCAGTCAGTTGGTAATACTCATTGTAGTGCTATATATATATTATTTGTCACTATTATAACTTGATATTTAGTCTATGCTACTTAGTGGTTATAATAAGGGATGTATAATTGTAGCGTGGTGGCTAGACTTATATGAAAATTATCATATTAGACTTTATTTAGTAACCTGGTTGTGCATATAGCTCGATTAGCCTATTACTTATTATTATATATAATATATATTACATAGTCAAGTACTCCTTATATTATATATCATTAGGTGATCTATACTATTCCTTTCATCTTCATTTATATGTTAATATATTACTATTAGTTTGTTTTCTTATTCATATATATACTTGATTATGGTCAATAATCTAATACAACTTCACTATTGTATAGGATATGACGTAACTTCTACCTTTCCTGTTATAATTGTGTGATGGATTTCATCTAGAGTTTTATGTCTATTATAATATTCTTCATACAATACTATTATATTTTAATATCTATAACTATAATATTATATATAATATTATAATTTTAATATCTACTATTATCAAGTGATGATCACTTGCTATGTCTATCTGTTCAACTATTATTTCTTTATCTATGATATATATATATGTTATACCCAAAATAATATTACATCTTATACATATTTATTATTATATTAATTATTATACTAAATTATTATTACTATGATCATTATATTTGTGTACATAATATTTTATTAGTGTCTGACCTTTCTATGTATCTTTGTATTATTATATTTGTTTCATTATTTCATTATGATGATAACTGGTATTATTGGATATTATATCATATACTATGTTATAACTATACGCATACTACTATTCAGTTAATTTAGTATTAACTATATTTATAAAAAACTCAACTATCCTCAATCCGTAATTTCTATTTCACTTTCGCTATCTACTATTCTCTATTATTTCATTTTAACGTCTTAAAAAGAATGTTACTTCATACCTATTTGATTAAAATTTAATAAACTATATATAATTTACTATTTATTCTACGTAATCAATATAACTTATTTATTATAGGAACTTATATTTATTATACTATTGAGTATTTATTATAAGTGTACTCAAAGTGCTATATAGGTGATATAGTTTATATATGTATATATAATAGTATTACGGGTCTTTTTAAATTTTTACCCTTTATATACGTTTATAATAGCGACGTATTATTCCGATCGGCCGGCATGGCAATTTAACTCAGATAAAATTATACATCAGTCGTACCAGGAAAATACTAAAATGAAACTTATTTTTTAATAGCTTTGTAGTGGGAGCGAGATTTGTCTGCAACACTGCTATCTCCAATCGTCTCTCGTTTATCCTATGGCAGTGAGGTATTCGGTTGTTTAGTAGTGTTCACTAAAAAAAGACTTACTACATATAGAGGACTTAACGTACTTCTTTGGTCTTTTCCAGAAACTGGTTACCCTTAAGGTGAAGCCTTATCTATTCGCGTCGTAGTTACAGTATAAAATTGACTGCTTTCTCGTGAATCTATACGTATGTTTTCAAACAATGTAACAATTTCATTTTTTAAAAAGCGTTATATTTGTGTATTTTTTTTTATGTGTGGATTTGTTTTAATTTGGCGCTGGTACAATGTCTCCGGCCATTATTAACCTCAATGCATTGTTGTTCGATCTCCTTAGTGGTAAATCACAAGCGTGTGATGAGCTTTGCCTCGCATGATGTGCGTGTAGTTATTTTGTAAGTTCACACTGCCTGCACTTTGTTCGTGGCTTATGCATGATTTGGATTGATCATCTATTTTACTTTACGCTAAATTGTTTTTAGTGTAACCTTCATTGTACTATACTTTTATTTATGTTATTTTTTATCTCAATTATTTAATATATATTTACATTTCTGTACATTTTATAAATAAGTCACTTCAGTTATTTTCATTAATTGTCTAAGAAGTACACTATTTATACTTTAGTAGGTGATTGAGTGGATTTGTAAGTTATGTTTATCATTATAATGTTATATTTATCATTTATGTATACTACCTATTTCCTTTTTTTGTTATTTCTGTGACACAGTCAACACCCAGCTCAGGGTGCTGGTGGGGCCTTTTCAAAAGGAGTTGTGAAGGATAAAATAAAGAGCGCAAGATGACTTACATCACATTACTCAAGTAGTCTAAAACGCATAATCTCCTTCTAGGTGAGCGCATACATAGGGCTTTATATAACGTGGAGAAAATATTAAATATTCAGTTGGAAAACAGAGGAGGCCAGTAATGGGTCTTTCAATCAAACTATTAGAAGTATATAGCTGAAAAGAAGAGGCACCATTCGAATCGAACTAAATAATAGTTACTATGGGGTTTTTCAATACTCAGCAACATTTACATTATATAGCGAGAGTAAATAGGCACCTACTTGTGATCGAGGGCGACGACAAGGGTGTGGAATCGAAGAGGTCAATATATCACCCTCAGAATACTTGTCATCGTAGTACCTTATTAGTAAAGAGATAGTGCGCCAACGTCACGTGCAGAATATAGAGGGTATCAAGGGTATGGTCTAGTGAAACGAGGGCCCAGTTTATCTCCTGTAAAAGGCAGGTCTCGGTTTAGACTCCCACTCTAGTAACTCAAAATGAAGTGAAGTACGAGAGCCCAGATCCACGAACAATAACAGAATGGTGAATGAATCATTTTTATTTCCAAGTGGCAGTCGGGCAGTAACATATTGTGAGCTTTCTTGGTTCGCACGGACGGAAATTAAAAAAAAATAAAAAAAAATCTTATTCCGCTTTTTAAAAAATTGGACATTTTGGTCAGCGATCTCAACGAGGTTTTGGGTACTGCAATATGACACACATTGGAGGATCCATTGAGTGTACACAAGGGACATCTATGTTAGTTATAATCTTGAAGACTCGGCTCCGATTCTTTATGGTGCTTTCAATCTGAGGCCAGGGTGAAAGGTTTGCGAGGCGGAGACGGGTGGCAGCTGCTAGGTAAAGGTTTTGGATAGGGTTTTTTATGTATTGGGGAACTATAACTACGAAAAGATCGCTTGAGTCCGCGTGTTAACCACGATGTAGTGAACCGTATGGATCAGACAATCCGCAAGGATTGGGCTGGGTGAGATGGAGAACTTTCCAGAATAAAAGGCGCTTGTCACTTCTGGTTACGCGCCTCTTACGGTGTAATGCTCTGATGCTGATAAGGATGTGTGAAGTCAAATGTTTTATTTAACATAAATGGTAAAGAAATGGTGAGATGCTTTGTAAGTTTTTTCGGGTCGGCCAAGAGTGCGTTATATAAGTAAGTTAGATAAAGTTTATAATATTCTTGAATAGGAAATATTGTATTAGAGTAATAATATGAAAGTAAGGGTAATAAAGTTACTGGAAGATTAATATAACAGTACTTGAGAAACACACAATTAACAGATAATAATGATGAGAAAAGGTAAGTCGTACTATACATATTCACATCGAAGTTGTCTAGATTATGGACGATCAGAGTATGAAACAATAGTACTATGAGTAAGCATAGTGAGGATAGGTAGGATAAACCAAATGGATTAGGTGTAGCTTACGTAAGAGTTAGTAGACGCGTAGTCACAATAATATACCCCGGTCAAAAGCTTTAGGTAATTATGATAAGCGCCTACCATATATCGATACCTAAGTACTCCCCTAATATTAAGGTCCTAAGGTAGAAGATAACACAATAAATCAGTTGGATGGAAAGTATGTACCAGTTGACCTCGAACGTCGAAAGTCACATACTGTATAGGTAATCTGAAAGAAGTGGAAGGATAAGAACATATATACAGTAATATGTATGTTGGTTGAAGGTAGTGTTACGCAGTTGGAGAGTTTGGTGATATTCTGTTTAACTATAAGTGGAGTAAAAGATATTATATAAGGGCGATAAAGTTTGAATGAGATACAAGACGGATACTCATATATTTTATTATTTACGGTAGATCGGTTGAACTACACTATATAGTATATATATAATCAAGGGCGCCTATATACAGTACTATATAACTGGAAGTATAGATTAATATAGATATATAGTGTTTAATATATATATATACTATAAGAGAGTATAGATTGAATACATAGGTATTAGGCTACGATACTAAGATTAGAAGCACATCTCTATCACTATAATCTAAAATATAACATCGGTAGGAGGATATTATTGTTAGCCTATAATATCCGGCCATCTAAGTACCTATTTCCCTGGCGTTCTATAATATTATATATATATATATATAAGTATTATCTATAAGGATACTATTACTAATAGCTCAATCAAGATAATATATACATTTATGTTTGAATCTATAACTATATAAGGTAATGATATGTATATATAGTCACATATTGTATAATACATACCTGAGATAGTGACGAAAGGTAGTATTAGGAGAGTGAATAATTTAGTGATATCATCGAATATATTAAGCTAATCTCACTACTATTATATCAAGGTAGCTTAGGAATTAAGTAATGAAAAAAGGAGATGATACGTTATATATAGAAGATTTGGCCTTTCAGAATATTAGTAAGAGTTTTAGTATATCAAACTAATAAAACTAGTATTAACCTTGTTTATAGATTATAAATGTATAGTGTGCAGTTCTTTGAGATAGATAATTATATATTATATATATATTTTATACTATAATTATTATATTAGTATATATATTATTAGTGGGTATATATATATAATATAGTAGAGAATATATATAATTGATATATTATATTTTATGTTTATATATTAATTATAATTATTATGTTTAAGGTATACTATACTATAAATATATATATATGTAAGTACTATATAGTATAATATATATATAATATATAATATATATAATATATATTTATTATTTTATTTATTTCTAGTATAGGACTGGTATAATAGCTATATATATATGACTAGTGTATATTGGACTAGCTTATTTTCTTTTACCTGCATAGGTACAGTGCGCTTGTTCTATAAGGCCTGTACTGAAATGTGTCGATTGTACGCACATTACCGATTTTCGAATCAGGGAATTCGCTAAGTATTTAGATATGAAGGTTAAGATGTAACTGGATGAGTTTGCTTTTTCTAATGTCATTCGAAATATGCGTGAAAGACCCCATTGTTGTATTGTTTTATCGCATTTGACTTGAGTTGGCGCAGCCTAGTTTATCGTTTATTTTGATTTTAGTATATATATATTAAACTACATGTGGAACTTTGTTAATGTTAACTATGTATTCGTATTTAAACAACGTTAGATTTTGTCTTTGTTACACTTATTTTACTGTTGCATGTTACGCTATGTATAGTTTTATTGATGTGGGAATAAATTTCATTATTTAATGAGATTTATTATTTTACGTATTTTAGATACCAGTTAATTTACCTAGGAAATAAGTTTAAGATGGATTAAAAAAATAAATGTTTTACTCATTTATTGCATCTAAAAAGTGTATGTGTAATGTGAAATTAAGGGACAGGATCATTTATGAAAAAAGGATTTATCCAATTCAAGACATTTTTAAGGCAATATAAAGTTAAAGGACTATTTTTCTACAACTTTCTTTGAAAAAAAATAGAAGCTTTTCTCAATTTATTTAATTGGCTAATGAGGTCTGAATTGTAGTTTAGTTTGATTCTTTTTTATGGATCAATTTATTAATATTATTATTTCTTTAGTTATGCTATCCATCCTTTGTGTTTGTATTTATTAGATGTTGTGGTAATAAACTTTTATTATTGTTAAGAGCTCTTTTAAATTATCATAGGTTGTGTAATCTTGTACAATAAATAATTATTACATATCATAAAAAGTAGATTCATTGAATAGTAATAAAATTAATTAGGGGTATATAACTTTGGTTGATATGTGTTTTTAAGTCATGCTTGCTAACTCATAAGGAGTACTAGGGATATAGTACAGTGATTCTGGGAACAATGTTTCGATTTGCAATTAAAATTTTAGAAGTTAGATGCTTCTTGTAAAAAGAAAAGATATTAGAAATACGGAAATTCTGGCATTTCAAATTTATTAGTGTTTAACGTGTTAAGCGCTGTTGGCACACCTCTCATGTATCTAAAAATTAGTTACAAAGAACACTTAAGATCTATTTTATCGCTTTGTTTAATTAGTGTTAGTGAATAGAGTTTATTGTTCTATGAGTGTGTCATTAATTTAAATCACTTAGTCCATTTCGAATAATATCTGTTATGTTTCTAATTTTGATTAGTGGTTAAACTTTGTTTAAAATATATTTCGTTATCATACTCTGGTTCGCTGCTGCTGTAATTTGGGATTTATTATAAAAACAAGAAAAAAAACAAAAAAAAATGCGACGATGTTCATATTCTGAACATAATATATAACGTACTAAGAATTTAAAATGTTGCCAGAGACATGCATAAATCGTTCAAGCATATACTCCGTTAGTTTTGATTTTTATTTTTTTCTAATAGTATACATTTATAAACAACAAACATAAAAAATGATACTTTAAGTTAGTGTGACGGATCATGTCTTACAAAAAAATAGATAGGACGATTTGATTTTTGAGTTTGATCTGAATGTAATGATCTGAAGAATTTTATTTTTGGTTATTTTTTTTTTGTGAATAATTCCTGTATAGTTTAATTATAATTTACAATAATGATTTTAAGAACATTGCTGACAATGTGTGTCTTTAAGTTGTTTGGATAAAATTATTTTTAAATAATTATTTTAACATTATAATATTAAATATTTTTTAATAGATAAAGTGAATATGTTATTTTTGATGGTAACACGTAGTATATTTAATATTATCATGCTTTTTATAAGAATTGATGGTATGTATAAAAATGATTACTTTGATATTTATATATGATTATTTACTTAGTTCTATTCTATTCTAAATTATATGTTTAAGTATATACTTTATATATTTATAAATTTATATATTTATATGATTAGTTGTATGAGTATAAACTTAATATCGTTAGGTATATATATATTATAGCTATAATAATATTGGGCAGTAGTAGTAGTAATGATAATTATAACTATCTATAATATTGATATTTGTTTATATAAAATTTTTTTAGATATATAAATATATGTCGTTACATGTAATTATATGTTGTAACAGGTATAATTAATATTTAATTTAAAAACTAACGGGGATATCCTTAGAGTAGTAAGAAAACGCTCGTAATAGTGTGTCAGGATCGTGTGGCGTTTTTTTATGGGCTATAGATTAGTTTAATTACTTTACTGTTGTTAAGTGTGGAACTTTGTTTATGACCGCCGTTCAGAAGTTTAATTCCATGTTTTAATGGATGTGCTAAGTATATGTCGTTGTGGGTTATTAATTCCATTCTAGTTTCATGAATTGATATCTAGTAAACTTTATTAATATGTGAAAACTTTTGTTATGTTAATAATATCTTGTTTGATGGGTTGTTAAATTATATATATTCTAGATTTCTATGTTTTCTGTTTATACTTATAATGATTACTTCAGAGAATATGAATGAAACTATGAACATCAATGGAGATCAATTTCAGATAATAGAAATATAGGATGGTCATAAGAGGGATCGGTCTGATGCTGGCTGGATGGTGGGTTTGATTTACTGCTTACTGATTTAGGGTTATGTAAAAACGTTACAAATTTTAGTAAAAATTTGACGTTATATCAATAGATCAAATAGATCAAGATGGTCAGGAGGGAGGTTGGATAGTGGTTTGATTTAGTGATTTACTTGTTTAGGGTATGTAAAACTAAATTTTAGTAAAATTTGACCTTAATCAATGTAGATCATTAGATCACAGATGATCAGGAGGGAGGTTGGATAGTGTTTGATGTAATGTTTTGTGATTTAGGGTATTGTATTATGTTACAATTTTAGTAAAAGTTTTACCTTAATCAATAGTCAGAAGGATCGACGACTGGACAGGAGGGATGGTTTGGGTGGCTTGATTTAGTGATTTACTGCTTTAGGTATGTAGAAAACGTAAATTTGTAAGTTATAAACAAAAAGAATAAGAAATTTTTATTTATTTTTTTAATTTATTATTTATTTATTTATTTATTTATTTATTTTTTTTTCTTGATGGTTCTGACATTATTTTCGAATCTACAGATCCAATAACATATTTAAACACCTACATTGTTATTATACGAATGTTTATTAACTAAAGCACGCACCGGCTCCAGCACCGGTTTCTATTCTGTTTTCTACTCTTCTTCTTTACTTCTCCTTTTCATTCTTCTTCTTCTCAATCAGCATCTCTTTCTTCTTTTTCTATTTCTTGCCTTTCCCCTTTTTGCTGTTTCTGCATTCATGCATTTCTTCTTCATTTTTCAACGGGGGACCCCTCCGGGGGGGTCTCTGGACTCAGAAGCCGAATCCACCTCCAACTCCGTCTCCGACTCCAACTCTTTACCCCTTGAAAGTTTCAGCTTACTACGTCAATATTTAATGTTGGAAGGGGGGTGACTCCCCTTAGCGGGGGGACGCAGAGGGACGTAATCTCGTTCTACGATGAGCTTACATCACGATCATAACCATCCTCCAATTTTAACCCAATACGATAACTAACCTCCATAGATATATATCGGATTCAGAACGCGGATGTGAAGAAGCACCGGCGGGAAGGCAGTGGAGTGCATAATAAAACGTTCTTACAGGAAATCGTTTTTTCGACTCAGATTCGATCTCTTCGAGAATCGAATCTTCGACGTAAATATATAAAGATAATAGAATTAGATTAATAGAAAAATAATAAGAATAATAATAATAATAATAATAATAAATATAAATAATGTGTATGTGTATGCGCACGCAGTGTGACGTAATCTCGTCTCCGACGAGATTAGTAATCACGCTCGAGCCTAACTTTCGTTAGGCTTAACTCAATCTAGCTCGGGTTTGAAAAGCCAAAAGGGTATAAACACGAGGGCCGTAGCGGCTACGCTCTTTTCGGGTGACCCCCTCTACTATACATCCTATTCAAATTGAAATTCTAAACGGTTTCATGTTAAACCCCTACATAGATTATATTTCCAAGTTTCAGGCCTATATCTCTAATCCTTCATATAGAAAAGGCTGGTCTCGGTCAAACTGTATCAATACTACAACGATTAATCGAATGTTATTATAGTAATTATTTTCTTTCGATTATATTTTCAATGTTAAAGCCAACCATAGCACGTAGAAAGACGATTTTAAAATCGATATAGGGGTAAAAAACACGGATAAATCGATTGGAACATCAAAAATTATCTACCTCATTTAAGACCTTCAGGAACCAAAACATTCCCCTTTTGGGGTC
>JABUQX010101904.1:0-10000 GCA_015478945.1 Trachelipus rathkii
CATTTCAAAATAGAAGAAATGCTCCTAGAGAACGTAAACAAGGCAACACTGTAAATGCTGAGTTACTCGGCGAGTTATGTAAACCACACTCCAGATTTCTCCATAGAAGTTACACATGTCATTCGGAATTTTGTCCTATGTATTCTTTGGTATTCCCGCCAAATGGAGAAAGTCAGCAAGTCCATGAGTCACATCCCCAAAGAAGGCAGGGAAACGCATCAGATTCCCCCTCGAACAGGAGTTAGAGGGGGAGGTGAATATTTTAAATGAAAATGGTCGTATTTTTAATTATGGGGATTCTGCTATAGTAAATAATTTGCATGCGTCTAATAGTAGGTTTAATAATAATATTAATCTGAATAATAATAGGTATGTTTGGTATTCTAATGGGAATAATAATAATAATAATAATAATAATAATAATAATAGTAATAATAATAATAATAATAATAATAATAATAATAATAATACTGTAGCTTTGCCAAATTTTAAGAGTATCGAGCAAAGCGCTCTATGGCATGTACAAGGAGAAGGTCATCCTTCTTCCAATGAAGCTCTGAGTATTCCGACTATTGACAAGAGTATCGATGTGACCCATACGATACCCACGCTGGCTTCTAGCGGCTCACAAAATATATTAATTACGGATGCTCCGACTGGAGAAAGTCCGGTCATAAATAATATGTCTGTATTAAATAATGTAAGAGATTATAAACTTTATACTATTATGGATAAAATATCAAAAAGAGTCTTTATTTTAGATAGTGGTAGTGAGATCAATTTACTCCCTATGGATGGAGACCTGAATGTATCGATTATTGGTCAAATTAAAGCAGCAAATGATACCGTAATTGACATATACTCGCGCGAAATTGTTACAATTGATTTTGGGTTAAAGAGAACTTATGATGTAGAATTTCTAACTACTAAATTGCCCATTTGTATATTAGGAATGCCGTTTTTAAAAAAATTTTCGTTTAATATTAATTTTGAGACAGATGTGTTAACGGATACTCAGAGCAAAGAAGGTATAAATTTATGTAATAACACGATTTGTAGAGATAAGGCTTTTATTCATACTCTCTCTCAATTTTCTTCTTCTGTAGCTACTAATGAACTTTTTAGTGATATTCCTATAGTTAATAATCTGGTATTTGATTTTAAACATTTATTTGTAAATGCTTATTTGCCGGAAAATTTTAATATGCGTGAGAAGCAACTTAGAGCTTGGGACGACCTGTTCAAAGAATTTGGGGGAGGGGAGAGCGCTGAGTCGAAACTTAAGAATAGAAATGGGGGGAGGGATACTTGTGCTTTACGTGGGGGAGAGGAGACGAGCATTCCAACTGCTATCTTGAGGGAATTAGCTTCACTTTTTCCTTATAAAACTAATATAAGCGGAGTTCCAATAAAACTTAAACCTCGTCGTATTCCTCACAAATTATTCGAACAAACAAAGAGGGAGCTATTAAATTTAGTAAAAGCGAAAGTTTTAAAGAGGGCACCATCGCAATGGAGTTTTCCCATCAGCGTGTTGGAAAAAAGTGGGGGAGGGGTACGAATCGTGTGTGATTTTAGAAAACTTAATTCTGTGGCGAAAAATGATGTATTTGCTATGCCGAATATAAATGATATATTTAGTGGGCTTCATGGGACAAAGGTATTAAGTAAACTTGACGTCACGAACGCGTACTATCTGCTGCCTTTAGCAGAAGCCGATCAACATTATTTTACTATTAGTACAATGATCGGAAATTTTTCTTTTAGACAATTACCGATGGGATTTAAAAATTCGAGCTCATGTTTCATGAGATTTTTAACTATATTACTTCAAGGCATTCCCGGTGTACACGTGTATTTAGACGATATTTTGATAGGGACCAAAGATTTATCAGACCACGTGGTGGTACTTAAACAAGTATTTGAGAGATTAAATTATTTTAAAATTTGTTTAAATAAAAAAAAATGCGAATTTGGGGTAAAAAGATTAAGTTATTTGGGTTTTGACTTGACGGAAGAAGGGCTTGCGCCATTATCTGAAAAAGTTAAGGAAATAATTAATGTTCCTCGGCCGGTAACCATAAAAGAAGTGCGTTCATTTATTGGCCGAATTTCATTTTACCGCCAAAATATACCGTGTTTTACAAATTTGACGTTGCCTTTGTATAATTTTTTAAAGGGAAAAAATAGCTCTAATAAAAAAATCACGTGGTCTCCCGAGGCTGAGAAGTCTTTTGTAGATATAAAACAAGCGATTAGTCACGCCTCTCGGCTCAGGTTCCCTGCAGTCGATGCGCCTCTCAAAGTGTACATTTATGCAAATAATAAAGCTTTTAATACGGTAATTATGTCTGACGATGAGAATGGGACTCCTTTTGCTTTTTATAGTGGGTCTTTTAATACAACAGAAAAAAAATATTTGCCAGTAAATAAGCTTTTATTGGGGTTAACGAAATTATTCAAGAAATATGGGGCAATTTTAGCGGGAAAGCCTGTACGCATCTGTACGTGCTCTCGTGCGTTTGTATATAAGATAAAGCATGCTAATGATGTACAAAATTATAATGCTAGGGAATTGAGGGAACTTGCTATTTTGAGTACTTTTAATATCACGATGGAGTTAATTACCGAAAATCAAAATGCGTTATTAAAATACTTACTTGCGAATAATATTGCCCATGAGGATGAGGTAGGAGAAGATGCAGGTTCAAATAGTGTAGTCTGTGACTCCGCCCACCGATTAACGACGGCCAATGAGCAATCGGCTGAGAATACTATAGCGACTGACGTAGGTGCTATTAACTTGGTAATGAATGAAGGCGCACCGATGGATCTGTCTATTCGAAGTGAAAACAGCAGTCATGCTGAGGCCGCCATATTGGAAATTGCAAAAATAAATTTAGTAACCACGTTTGATAAAAATGCAAAAATATTATTCTCGCATTTCAAACGAGATTTGGACTTTGAAGAAATTAGACAGCACCAACAGTCAGATAAATACCTTAGTGATCTGATGGCGAAGAAAGTGAAAACTACTTTGAAGTTAATAAAACAGAAATTCTTTTATGACGGAAAGGAGATAGAATTAACTGTCGATGTATCTTTAAACTATGCGCGCGTTTTTGTGCCGGAAAAGAGTGTGCAGAAGGTAATTAGCGAATACCACAATAAAGGACACTTGGGTGTGAATAAAACCCTCCTGAGCATAAAAAATGAATTTGTGTTTCAGCACATGCATAAAAAAATAAAACAGTTTATCCGCACGTGCTCAGCATGTCAAAAAAATAAAACCGTACCAGGCATAAGTCCTGATTACGGTGTTTTTAAAGAAGTGACGAAGAAGTTTCAAGCCGTTCATGTTGACATACTGAAGTTACCTAATGCAAGAGGATACAAATACCTACTTACCTTAATTGACCGCTACAGTAAGTACTTGTTCGCTGTGCCTCTTAAAGAAATAAATTCGGGAGAAATATTGAATGCATTCATTCACGAGTTATTTCCGTTCTGTGGAATTCCTCAGGTAATTATTTCGGATTTAGGTGCTAATTTCACTAGTCGCATGTTTGAAGAAGTCTGCAGGGCCGTAGGAATGGAGCACCGGACTACGTGTAGCTCAAACCCAAGATGTAATGGCCTCCTGGAGGTAAATCATAGGAATTTGCTGGCTTGTCTGAGATGTATGTTGCAAGAGCATGATTTAAGCCCCTCCGACTGGCCGAGCCTCTTACCTATGGTGTTGTTCACTCTGAGACTCGCGCCGATAACAAAGAACGGTCTCAGCCCCGCCAACTTGATGTTTGGCCAAAATATAGCAATACCTAGTGGATTAGTTGATCCTTCTTCGGAGACGGCCCCAATAGAATATAATGCATATGTTAAAAAGCTAGCCGCTCTTTTGGCGCAGCCGCTGGCTCCACACACCAATTATAAAAATCGACACGTCTTTGTGCCTAAAGGGTTACATGAGGCAAAATTTGTCGTGGTGCGGCAGACACAGTTTAATACCGGCAAATTAGCGCCCCGCTATGTCGGCCCTTTTAAAGTTATAAAAGTTAATAAACAGAACGTACTTATCGAAAAAAATGGGAAACCTCATTTAGAAAATTTAAGGAACGTTCGCATATATTATAACTTAGTAGATTTAGAAAGAGAAAATAACACTTAAAAAAAAAAATAAAAAAAAAAAAGTAAATAAATAAATAAAATAAAATACTAATCCGTTTTCTTTCAGATGGTAAAAACGCCTAAAGTAAAGGTGTTACATAAAAATGATTAAAAAGAGTTGCCTCCAGTAGGAGTGCTATTATTTTAGGTGAAAATTATTGTTTTACCCTCTAACTTTAGTAGCCACTGTCTCCTCTATCCTAAACTTTTTTAAAAAATTGTCAGAAGGGGGTGTTACAGGCAACTTTTGAGATAACCATTATGTACCGTACTCGTTACATTGTATAAAATTTATAAAGGATATATGTAAGTGCTACCAAGATTTCTGGTACACAGTTGGAAGAAAACCTTGTATAAGTCCTGTTGTAAAAGCCGAAATAATTGTTGCCTTCTTTCTTGTTGTGTATTATCCAAGGTCACCGAGGTGCCTCTGGCTCCCAAAACGCCTGTGCCAAATGGCATAGAGTCAGTTAGAAAATGTAGATCAGAGTGCGAACATCTTGACGCTCTCTCGGTCATAAAATTGATATTGTAATGGTAATTAAATTGAAAGTATTTTAAAAACAATTAAATTTTGAACTGTGAAATATCTTAATGTGTGTTCATGTAAAATAGTCATTAGACATAATTAATAAAGAAATAAATAAAGGAACGTTTCACTATTCCAAAACTATTTTATTATTTGCTATATCAAAGTGATCTCTTGAATAGGGCCAATTAATCATTATAGAGATCAGTCTTTGTATATATATATATATATATATATATATATATATATATATATATATATATATATATATATATATATATATATATATATATTCATATATATTATTACTATATACTATATATATATATATATATATTTATATCCAAAGGAAGAAATTGTTTGAAATTTTGGAGAGAGATCTGGGTTGGTTACTTCAGAAATTCTTTGGAGAGTATGCACAAAAATGATGATTGTAATGTGAGAACTGGTTATGAAAATGGAGAATGGTTTAAGGTGAGAGTTGATGTAAAACTGGGAAGTGTATTGTCACCAATCCTGTTTCTGGCGTACTTGTATATTGTAGTAGGAGTGGTGAGAGAGGAGGTGGAGTACATTTATGGAGATATAATGGCTTATGCAGATGATCTAGCGTGTTGGAGTGAAGAAGGAGTGAAACTGAGGAGGGTGGCGTTGGCTTTCGCTAATAAACTGGAAAAAGCGGGCCTGTGCATGAACATGGTTGAGACAAAAATTATGATAATAAGCAGAGAGGAAGGAGGGAAGTTGGTAATGGAGGTGGATGGAATAGTGATCGAAAACGTAGAAAAATACAAGTATCTGGGATGAATGTTAGGTAGAAAAGGAGGGAGTATATTGGAGACTATGAGCAGAATTGATAAGTATGGGAAAACAATAAGAGCTTTGTACCCCATCATCAAGGATAATGAGATTGGAGGAGAGGCGAAGAAGATAATTTTCGAGGTCATATTGACACCGGTCCACTGTATGGGACGGAAACATGGAGTATGACGACAAGAGAGGAGAGGAGAGTACAAACTGAGGAAATTAATGTATTAACAGCGATGGCCGTGAAGACCAGGAGGGATAGAATGACAAATGAGAGAATTAGAGAAGGTATATGAGTGATACCTATTATTAACAAGATAGATGCAGCGAGATTGAGGTGGTGGGGATATCTGGGGAGAATGAAGTGTGGCAGAGTGGCCAAGAGGAGTTGGGACTGGAGAACAAGATAGAGGCAGACCTAGGTTAAGACCACGGAAGAGATTTAAAGCCTTCCTGGTAGCGGGAATAAGATGTTATATAATATATATATATTATATATATTATATATATATATATATAATAATATAATATATATATTATATATAATATATATATATATATATATATAATATATTATATATATAATATATATATATATATATATATATATATATATATATATATAGTAGTTTTATAGGTTAGGGCTGTATCCGCTGTATACGATCGCGGTAGCGATAGGAAGGTAATAAGTTTGGTTAAGTATTTGTTAGATTGAGGATTTAATTGTTTTGATCTAAAGATACTTAACAAAAATTGTCATAACTTTTCTTAACGCTACCGCGACCTATATAGGGGATATAGCCTTGATGTGTCATCACATCGTTGCATTAAAGCCCTATAAAATCGTAGATAATCGTAAAAAAAATCGATGTTATGGATGTATCGACTGACTGAGCGTAGTTAAACAATTACCTTTTCGTTTCCTAAAAGCATTTAACCTTTTAATTAAAAATAAATTTGGATATTTTACAGTTTTGCATTCATCATGATCATATCTTGTATGAGACACCTGAGACAAATACTTTAAAGCAAATTCTTACTTATCTTTTACTATGAAGCAAGTTTTTAGAATACTTTGCAATCATCAATCTTAATTTTCCTCCTCAAGAACTACCCCAACTAGTTTCATTTTATATTCATTCTATTTCTTACTCATTTTTTTCTTCCATATGTTTCATTAGTTACCTTAAATCTTTCCTTGAAGATAATTCACACTTTTTCGTTGCTCATTAGCCACATTTCACAAGTCTCGCTTCCTCTCACATAACCATTACATTATTCTTTTAAAATATGGTAATTTTCCTGTCAAATCTTCAACCTTCCTTCGCATAACAATTTTATTGTTTTTGAATCCTTTATTCCTCTAGTTTCTTCTTTTTCCTCAATATCTTAACTTGGCATTTCTTTCCCCCCCCCCAAAAAAAAATATTTTTATTCTATTATAATTATCCAGTGTTTGAATATCTTATTTTTGAGAAATTTTATATATTTATCTGTGAACTTGTTTTGTGTGTAGAACTTTTGAGTGATTTTAAACACTCAAAAGAACGTGAAATATATTCTACACACACACAAACACACACACACACACATTCATGATGAAACACTTTTTTTTAAATCATGTAAAACTAATTAAATGTCACACTAAACCACCAACCTATGTCAGTTTTTATATAAAAAAGTTATCTTCAGGACTTCTACCACATATTTTACTACTAACATCTCCCATCATAACTTTAAGGTCTCCTACAATAAATACTTATCTACTAAGCACTCCCTTTATACATCATTTAGGTGTTCAAAGAAATGATGCATTACTTTTACCCTCATCAATACACCTTATGTGATACCGTGCTCTCATATATATATATATATATATATATATATATATATATATATATATATATATATATATATATTATATATATATATTATAATATATATATATAATATATACTATATATATATATATATATTATAATCTTTTGAAATTGATCAGTTTTAAAAATTTATAAGACGGATAATATAGATATGATGAATTTTAAAATGACGACAAACAAGAAAATAAGAATACCAATAGTAAATGCAAATAAACAAAATTATATGTATGCGTGTGTGCGTGTGTGCGTGTGTGCGTGTGTGCGTGCGCGCTTGTATGTCTGGCTAACTGTTTACGTGTATATAATATTCATTCATTGTTTCTATTGCATGACTTGCTATTGCGAAACCTGTTAATTGTCACTGCAATAAAGTTGATTGTGACTCACATTGATGTAACTTTCTATTTCTAGTCTCTTCGGAATTCCTGTTATGAAAATTTTAGCACTTTTAAACTATGAGATAAATGAACTAAAAATATATATACGAGTATATATGTCGAGACTTTAGTAACTCTTAAAACTTTTTACCTGATAGTTAGTTAAGATGAAAAAATATGCTTAAATATTAGATAATATTATGGGAGGTCTTTGTTAGGTTCTGGTGGAGCAAGAAGATTGTTCTTAATATATTTTGAGGAAAATTTTATTATATAAGTTCAATGCTCTCAAACAATAACATATATTAAATTTCATTGATTCAGAATCCCCAAGTATAAAATCTGTAGTCCAAACTGAATTATTTATAAAGAAACTTAAGAAATTTTATCGATAAATTAATATAAAATTATAGAAATTAATAATATTAATGCAAATTTATGTAAATTCAAATAGTATTAATTTAAAAAGAAATAATTCTTTCTAAAAGTTCTAAAAGGAAACAGAACCAAAATGTTATGGAAATTAGCGGGAAACTTATCAGTTTGGAGCTGTTATCAATAAGTCTCTCCCTCAACCTATCATGTAGCCCATTTTTAATCTCAAATTACATATATATATAAAAAATAAAACTAATAGATATTTTTTAATTTTACGTAAATATCATGATAGAAGATGTGAAGAACCGTGAAAAGATAAAGGAAAAAAAATAAAATTATTATGACCAACAACTCAGACAAGCAATTAAAACACTAAAAAGTTTTAAAAACAATTAAACAAAGAAACAATCATATAAAAAGAATCAAGTAACAAAGTAAAAATGTTAAAAAGTCAACCGTAAAACTGATTCACAGAAGTTGAATCGTTTTTTTTATTAATATCAATAAAAATATGATGACAAGAAGCTTACACAAATTATTTTGCTTTAGAGTTTAGACACACATCCAAGGCCAAAGAGACGATGAAGTTTCTAAAAAAAACATCAAGCAAAACATTATTATTATTATTATTATTATTATTATTATTATTATTATTATTATTATTATTATTATTATTATTATTATTATTATTATTAATTTATTATTATTATTATTATTATTATTATTATTATTATTATTATTATTATTATTATTATTATTATTATTATTATTATTATTATTATTATTATTATTATTATTATTATTACTGAGTTTGGGGTATATTATAAATATGCTGCAGGTTTTATCGTTTGACATAGCATAATATTTCTAACATCTTTTCAGTTCTAGAAGAGATATGATATGTTAGTCCTAGGTTGGGTTGGGTTATGTAAGGTTAGGACAAGTGTGTAATTTTATGCTTTGAAAGTTTGATTGACCAGACTCGAAGAAATGACAGAAAGCTCAATTTATCACTTAGGATAACATGAATGTCGAAAATTCTTCAAAAATAAAATAAATCATGTTTGATTTATCAGTGGCATTTCTTTAAATATTATTGAGAGTGGTTTAATGGGGATTAAGACTCATTGTGTTATGGATCCATATCCCAATCCCACATTCTTGACTTTACGAATATAACACTTGCTAGAGAGATTAATATTCTCATCCATGGGGGTGGCGTAATATATTGTTTGGCAAATATAGATAAACAATGGCTTTAAAATGAGGAATCTTCTGCTTTGTGATTGATCAAGTAATTAAGACCTTTTTCCTTTTTGTCATTTGTGCTTACGCTCGATAAGAAATGCTTACCCAGATTTAGCACGAATTTCGTGCATAAACGACCGCGATTTCTCATAAAAGTTACTTTTGTTTGCATTCATTTGGAATCAGCTGTTGTGATGGAGCACGTGATTTTGGAATAAACAGAAATAAAAAAGATAGCAAATGGTTCATATTACAAATAAATGATCAACTAGTGTGATGGAGTTTATCGATTTAGAAGAAATTGGATTTAAAGCTAATTTTATTGAATGAAACATTCATCAATTCAAATGGGCCTACCACGCCGCCATCTTGTTTGTTTACATTTTTTCGTAAGAACGTGCTAAATTCGGCAAGCACGGTAAATAGCAACCTTACAGAATTAAGGAAATTCCTTACGTTTGGTGAGCATTTTTCACGATTTTGCGCTAAGTTTGACAAAAACGAACGCAAACTCGAGCATTTCTTACGTTTCGTAAGCACAAATGCAAAAACGAAAACTGCTTTAATAACCTATTTTGGCTGTATGCATAAAAACCCGCATATCTTTTTCTTCA
>JABUQX010101904.1:20000-22500 GCA_015478945.1 Trachelipus rathkii
CTCTTCTCCATCTTCCTTTATCCTCCAGGACTCTCTCTTCTCTTCTCCAGCATCGATAGCATTCCATGTCTTCTCAATGAGTCCTCCACCTACTGTCTCCACTCCCATCTCCTCATGGCCACTCTCTCCTCCTGCATCCTCTCCAGGTGTCCCCACCATCTCAATCTGGTTGCATCCATCTTATTTAATATAGCCTTCACTCCAACCTCCTCCTTTATTTTTAAGTTTCTTTGTCTGTCTCCTCTAGTCTTTCCCACTATCACTCTTAAAACCTACATCTCTGCCGACTGTGTTCTACTATCCTCTCTAGTGGTCGTACTCCATGTTTCTGCCCCATATAGTAGAATCAGTGTTAACATCTCGTCGAATATCACCCTTTTCACCTCCATACTCATTTGTCTATCTTTCAGTATGGGGTACCCTGCTCTTACACCTTCCCCATACTGAACTATTCTACTTGTTATCTCCTGTACATTTCCTCCTCCTCTTTCAAATACTCCACTCAAGTATTTGCATTTCTCCACCATCTATATCTCAGTCCCTTCCACATCTACTCTCAGCTCTTCCCTACTAACCACAATGATCTCAGTCTTTTATGTGTTCATAGTCAGACCGGCCTCTCTAAGCCTATTAGCAAAACATGTTACCACCTCTCTCAGCCTATCTTCCTCTTCTCTCCAGCATGCCAAGTCATCTGCGCATGCCAGAATATCAGTCCTAATCTCCTACATTCCCTCTCACCTTCTTTATCATTACATCCAGAAATGCTACAAACAAAATTGGTGAAAACACACTTCCCAATTTGAATCCTGTTCTCACCTCAAACCATTCCTTATTCACATATTCTGTTCTTACATTACATTTCTCATAGCTTACAAACTCTCCAGGGCTCTTCTCAAAGTTGATCCACTCTATTTTCTCTCTAGGTCAACTCTTCCTCATAGTACTTTCCTAGGCAATCAAAAGCTTTTCTTAGCACTATGAAAGCTACATATGCTCCTTTATTATCTTCCCCTACCTTTCTAACGTAATTCTCAAGGCGAAAAGAGAATCCGTGTGCTTCTGTTCTTCTATAATCCGTGCGGCTCTGCCTCCCAGTCTGGGCTCTAATTGACACTCTAAGTTTCTTTGTTGCAACTCTTCTCTTATGGCCAACAGTTTCCAAACAAGCTGTTATCCTATAGTTGTCACAGCTCCTCTACTTCTCTTCCTATACCTATTCCATTGAAAAAGAACTAAAATGATTGACTTTTCATCCATTTACTTCGCTCTCGTTCCAACACCTATTGAACAATTTCAGAATTCTTTCATTTTCTCTCCTCCCTCTTTTGTTAGTTCTATAGGTATCCCATCTTCCGAATCTTCATTGTTCTCAGAGTCACCTCCAACTCCTCCATAGTGATCTCCTCCCCCTCTTCATCCTCCCCTCCTTCAACTATCTCTTCTCCTCTCATCCCCCACCTGCTCATTCACATTTAACAGTTCTTTGAAGTATTCGGTTTATCTCCTGTTTGTCTGTTGATCTCGCCAAAAATTCACCTTGCTTATCCTTGATATTGCATTGTCAGTCTAAAAATCCTCTTCCTTTTTTTCCCTCACATCTTCCATAATTCCTCCCAACTCTCTTCTTTGCTGCTTTTCTTTTACTCTTCTTTCACTCTCTCTGTTTCATTTCTTACCTCCATATACTGGACCCTTGTCTGTTTAGTTCTATTTTCAACCACCATCTCATCAATACTGCTTTCCTCTTTATTGCCTCCTTCACTTCTTCAGTCCACCACCTCTTGTGTCTTTTCCTCGTTCCTCCTACCCATCCTTTACCCAGGGTCTTCTCTGCTGCCCTTTTTACTTTTCTTGTTTCTCCCCCTATCTCTCCGACTCCTTCTAATTGTTCTAGATTCTTTTTTTTTTTTTTTTTTTTTTTTTTTACAGTTGTCACCACCCCTCACGGCAGAGAGGCCCTATCAAGGAGGGGGTGTTGCACGCCTCACAAATCAACAACTAAAGCAAATCACGCAGATGAGCACAGACGCAGGCTTTGAAGTGGGGGAGATTAAATTCAGCAGGAAACACAGAAGATGGAAGAGAATTCCACAAAACAGATGTGGCAGGAAAGAAGGAAGCACCGCAGCGAACTAGCCTGGAGTTACCTACATCAACACAAAACTCATGTGCAGACACAGCACCCCTAGTGATACGAGGGCGACGTAAAGGTGGAGGCACACGAGTGATAAGCTCCCTCGAGCACCTGCCGCTGCGGTACCTATAGTAAAGAGATAAAGCACAACATCGCGCCGCAAAGATAGAGGTCAAGTGAACTGGAAAGTACAGAACTGTTTATAAGCCTTTTGGCCTTTCTCGACCCTATCCAATAGCCGGGTGAAACCAGAGCCCCCAAAGATGAAGAGCGTACTCCATACAAGGGCGGATGAGGCCCTTGTAAAGCTGAGCAACTTGGAAGAGGAAAAAAAGTCTCGCAGTCTAAACAGAATACTCCCAG
>JABUQX010101904.1:35000-39194 GCA_015478945.1 Trachelipus rathkii
TGGGGACTTGGATGGTGAGGAAGATAAAAAATAATGAAGTGAGAAAATTAATAGTGAGAAGTTTAGTGAACAAGGCAATAAGGAAAAAGAATGTAAGAACGCTCGCAAGTAAATCATTGAATGTGAACAAGTTTGAAACTGAATAACTCTGGAGCAAATGAAGGAACTTTTAAGCGCAATTGTTAGCTGCAAAAGAAGTCATGTGGGTGTGCTAAAGTAGAAGTAAGAATGATAACAGTGAGTGTAATGAAGAGTGATGCAAGCGGTTTAAAAGTAAAATAGTGGCGTGTTGAATGTTCTAAAATGGACTGATCAAGTTACGAAAGAAAGAGGTTTGGAATTATATAAGGAAGGAAAAAAGGAAATGCTAAAAGGTGCCATCGTAAGAAGAAAAGAAGAGGTAAATGAACAGTTTGGAAGGAGGATGAATTGAACATACAAGGGAATAGGAAGCTCTTCTGGAATTAAGCGCGAAAGGTTAAGAATTAGAATAAGGGGAACCTGCTTAGAATAATGAATAGGGATGGTGCTTTTGTAATTGATGAAATGGATGTGAGTGGAGTGTGGAAAGAACACTTTGAAAATCTGTATTATAATAGCAGTAATGATGAGGTGATATTGAATGTGTGTGGGTTGGATGGTACAAGAAGGAATAGGTATTTGGGGGATGAAGGTTATTAGCAAAGAGGAGGATATGGTAGAGTGAGAAGTTGAAGAATGGTAAATCTGCAGGTATAGATGAATTACTGGTGAAGTGATCAAGAACGGAGCAAGATGGTGATTGATTGGGACCTTGAAGTTGTGTAATAAAGCGTTTTATGGAGGGTATAGTTTCGAGGGATTGGAGGAGAGCAGTAATAGTACCTTTATATAAGGGTAAGGGAGATAAGGGGAACTGTAGAAATTATAGGGTATTTAGTTTATTGAGTGTTGTAGGGAAGATATATGCTGGTGTTTTGGTCGAAAGAGTGCGTCGAGTGACTGAAGGACTGATTGTTAATAATAAGGTGGAATAATAAATTATTAGAAGATGTGTGGATCAAATCTTTACATTGAAGCAAATGATAGAGAAAATGAGAGAGAGGAAGAATAAATTGTATTTAGGTTTTATGGATTTGCAACAGGGGTATGATAGGGTTAATAGGAAGGTCTTTCCCACGCCATTTTGAATGAATAGTTTTGGTGAATAGGCTTAAAAGCAATCATAGTTAACTGAATGACGAATAGTAGGAATGTGTAATGACACTAAATGGTGTCAAAGTGATTGGTTTAATATTAAGCGGAGTGAGACAGGGTTGTGTATGTCTCCTTGGTTATTCAATTTGTATATGGATGGGGTTATGAAAGATTTGAAGGTGGGCGTGACAGATGGTGTTAGAATGATGGTGAATGGAGATGAGTGGAGGGTGCCTACCTATTATAATATGCGGATGATTTGGTTTTGTGTGGCAAATCTGAAGAGTTTGAGAGGATTGGTAGAGAGATTTGGCAGGGTGTGTAAAAGGAGGGGTTTGAAAGTAAACGTAGATAAGAGTTAGGATATGGTTGTGAGTGAGACAGTCCTCAGTGTGAAGTTATGTTAGATGGTGAGCAGCTGGAACAAGGGTCTGAGTTTAAATATTTAGGGTATATGTTGGATGAGAAGGGAACGGATGAATGCAGAGTTTAGTGGGAAAGTGTGAATGGCAGGAAGGTGGCTGGTGCAATTAACTCGTTGGTGAATGTAAAGGGACTACAAGTCTTTATGCCCTAGGGTCCTACATGACGGTATGTTGTTACCTGTGTTATTGTATAGTAGTGAGACTATGGTCTGGAATAAGAAGTATAGATCTAAAGTTCAATGTGTTCAGATGGACAACCTTAGGGCCATGCTAGGTATGAGAAGAATTGATAAAATGAGGAATGAACATAGTAAAGAGTTGTGTGGTTTGAAGAAAGGGGTAAACGAGAGAATAAATGAAAGTATGTTGAGATGGTTTGGTCATGTGGAAAGAAATGAATGATAGTCGGTTGGTTAAGCGGAAGTATAGTGGCGAGTGTGTTGAAAACGACCGGCTGGGAGATCGAAGAAAACGTGGCTTGAGTCAGTAAACGAATGTCTGAAGGAGAGAATGTGAGTTGGCAGAGGCGGAGAATAAAAGGTGCATAATAGGAGAGAATGGCGGGTTTTTGTGAGGGGGTATGGTTTGTGGCGGCTACCTGGGTCAAAGGATGAACGCCTTACACCTGACGATTTACGCATAGTGAGGGTCCTTCGCAGTCCCGTGAACTCTAGGGTGATTTTCTGACTGCGACGAGTCCTTACTAATTAATGTAAAGGGGGGGTAAGGCTGGGCTTTCTTTCGACTTTTTCATATTCTTCACTGCTTTTCTTTCTGATGCTTGTTAGCACTTACAACCAGTCCCCTTGGGGAGAAAAGGTAAGATGAGAATATATATATATATATATATATAATAGTATACTATATATATAATATATATATATATATAATATAATATATATATATATAATATATATATAATAATATATAGTATATAATAATCAGATCATGTGAAATGTAAAAATTATATATATTAAAGCACTAATAAAACTTTAAATTAAGAACTAAACTCTACTTTTTATATATTGTATACCTTTTAACATATTGTATTTATTGTATTTTATGCTAAATACCCTAAAAAGACTTGATATATATGAAAAAATAAGTAATTTAAAAAAAAACAAAAAAAAAAACCAAAAATTTTGCCCTTTGGTCTTTTTTTAAAAAAAAACGTGTTTTTTTTAAAAAAAAAAAACGAACGGTTTTTTTTTAATCCCAACCCTAGGCCCCTACCTTGAACCTTTTATCGACGCTTTCGAGTTTCGACTAAGCTCTTCAATATCTAGAAGATTTTCATACTAATCCTCTGAACTTTCCTGAAGATGACTTGAGAAGGTAGTAAAGGAGATAGTTGTAGTTTCATCGCTTACAATATGTTTAGATGTATCCTTTTTCTTCTTGAACTTCCTGCAACCCTTTAATACAAATGGCCACATTGCAAAGTGCAGATTTAGCTTTTTGTTGTTCTTCTTCAGTTAAGCTTACCCTGTAGATTGGATCAATATAAACAACAGCTAGTATAATATCATTGTCCATGAGAGAAATTTCTCCTCGTACCATGGAGTCTTTTATTCCTTCAGTATCTTAAATATAGATGGTATAAGGTTGAAGGTTGAATTTATTAGAATTTAATCCAAATTGAAACATAAGGTGCTGGTTAAAAATCTTCGAAGTTTGCAATTGTATTTTGTGATGTGGAAGTCGAAAGTCAATAAACTTGCATGAAGTGATTGAAGTCATTCACAGAGTCACAATTTATAACTTTGTCAGTTTAAAATTTTCCGACTCAACTCTATCTTGAAAGTTACCGACTCCGACTCCGCTCCGACTCCGGCTCCGGCTCGGTGAAAATTACCGACTCCGACTCCGACTCCACCCTCTTCAAAATTACCGACTCCGACTCGACTCCGACTCCCGACTCCTCTCTCAAAACTACCGACTCCCCGACTCCGCGACTCCGACTCCGACTCCGACTCCGCAACCCTGTGGAAAAGTATGGATTAGTTATGAAAGCTGTATACCCCATGATGAAAGATAGAAACATCGGAATAGAGGTTAAAAAAGTGATTTTAACAGCATACTGACTCCCACACTGCTGTGTACGGAGCGGAAACATGGACAACAACGAGAAGAGAGGAGAGTAGAATACAAGCGGCGGAGATGAGGATATTAAGAACTACGATTGGAAAGAGTAAGGGAGACAGAATAAGAAATGAAGTTATTAGAGAAGATATAGGGTGAAGAAGAATGACACTGAAGATTGAATGTGGGGAGATTGAGATGGTGGGACATCTGGAGAGGATGGAGCAAGAGAGAATGCCGAAAAGAAGATGGGATGGACACCAGAGGGCAGAAGATCAAGGGGAAGACCGAAGAAGAGATGAGCGGAATCGTGGAGGATCTCTCCTGGAAGATGTCAGCCTACAATATGAGAGCGCTGAAGAGCCGAGAATAGTGCAGGAAAGAGGACGTCTGGGAGACCAGATGCCTTTGTGCGGCTGACAGGATGAAGAATCCTTCCTGGGAGAGGAAAGAAAGAAAGAATATATATTTATATATATAATATAATATATATATATATTATATATATATA
>JABUQX010101905.1:0-5000 GCA_015478945.1 Trachelipus rathkii
ATATTATACGAAATTTAAATTGAGATGAAAAACACAAGTTAGTTATATTTTAATTAACTTTGCAAACGTTGATTTTTTACAAAAATTTTGTACTTTTCTCTTCATTTTGGTTAAGCTAGAGACGTATTGAAACAAATGAACTCAAACAAGGATTCGCCTTTATTATTTTCTAATAATAATAATAATATTTCAATTTTTTAACAAAATTGGCACTTTATATTACGAGTAGGCCTATGTAAGCACATTTCACGTAAACTTTTTGACACAACAATTTTTCAACAAAATATTTAATACATTAAAATTAATGACAATCAATTGTTAATAAATTTTTGATAATAATCAATAATATTTGCACTTTTTAACAAAATAAGGCTTTTTTTTTTTTTATCGAGTATGTACGTTTAATTAATGTGGAACTTTTTTTTTATTCCTTACACTAGATAGAAGAAAGATATGTATAGTGGACATTCACCAAATTATTTATAGACTTGAATATATAAAAGAGGGAAAAAAAATATTGAAAACTAAAAAAAAAATGGACATTTTTTTACAAGTTTATACTGACCGGTTTTCCCCGACGCCCGACCGATTTTACCTCTGAAATTGAAAAAAATTTAATAACTTTAAAACAATAAGCTTAATATTTTAAAGTTTTTTACATGGAAAATGTTAAAATTAGAATTACTATTATGCATATAAGTCAAAATTCTGATATCTTAATTCTCGAGATTACGAGCAGTCCTTGCAATTTTTTAGTGCAAAAAAAAAAAAACAAAAAATTTTCTACTTTGGGAAATTTTTTGCTACTAGGTGGCAAAGTTTTATTTACTTAAATTTTTATATATGGTTAAAATATAATCTATTTGCTACTTAAAAAACCTTTCTCTAATTGAAAAATGTTTTAATTTAAAAAAAATATTAACAATATTATAAATAAACCGGTTTTCCCCTCCCATGACGATTTTCCCTGCCATTTTTAGCGGTATAATTATATATTAATATATATAATATATATAATATATATAATATATAATTATATAATATATATATATATATATATATATTTATATATATAAATATTCAGCATACATAATTAGCATTGTGTCTATTACCCCGGTAAATACTGTAGACACCGAACTCCACACATTTTTAAGTCCAAAAATTTCTAAGCTCAAAAAAATTTCTAAGTTCAGAAAAGTTAAGTTAAGTTAGATTTTTTAAAGAAAATTGTTTAGCGGCAAGCTTCTGGCATAATTCCAGAAGCTTGCCACTTAAGAATTTCCTTAAAAAACTTAACTTAACTTGCTTTTTCTGAACTTAGAAATTTTTTTGAACTAAGAAATTTTTGGTCTCAAAACATGTGGGTCGCTGTCTACAGTATTACCTCATTAAATAATATAATAACCAAATTAATAATATATTATATATATATATATATATATATATATATATATATATATATATGTATATATATATATAATATATATATATATATTATATATATATATATATATATATATATATTGTTAATTTTGTTATTATATAGGTAATAGACACATATAATGCTTTTAAAGCAGATTATTTAAATTTAATCTTCTGAGAACTCCTCTTCAGAGTCTGTATCATGTAATGAAATTATTTCATCATCACTCGAGTCTGAGCCATATCACCTTTAAAAAGAGAGAAATTTAAGATTAGAGATAGTAAATTTTTTATTTTTTTTGTGTATTTTGTTAGCTTCAGGTCTATGCGGCCTCTCCTGAGAAACCTCCTCGGTTGTACTTTTTTTTTTTGTGGAGGGGAAGATGCAAGTTTTAAATTGTGTGCTATAAACAATTTTCTTTGCAGCCTCTCTTCCCTCTTTGACACTACTATAGATCCTAATTGAAACCCACGATTCACACAGTGTTGCCAACTCAAAATATCAGAATGCACTAGATTTTATTAAAAAAAAGTCAAAATGCTAATATTTGATGAAAAATGCACTAGACGCTTCAAAAAGTCAGTAAAAACAAGAACACACATTAAGTAAAATTTTGCACTAAAGTAGCAATAAACGCACTAGATCTATTGCATTGCAAAATGCACCAAATTGGCAACACTGCCGTCCAATCGCACTATATGCAGCAATATTGGAGGGGCAAACACGTAGCCTGAGTCTACATGTTTAAAACATGCTGCATCATATATAATATATATATAATATCTATATATATATATATATATATATATATATATATAATATATATAGTATATATATATATATACCATCTCCCAGTTAGGGTTTTTGCCCTGTCAGTTAGACCAGCATCTTCCTTTTTCTGGCATCGAAACACGATCTCAGAGCACTCTAGAAAAATATTTCTTAGTGCAAAGGTTTCCAATGCTAGTCCTTGAGTTATGTACTCTAAGGTAGGGTTTCATTCACCCTTTCAGTAGACCTAGCATCTTCTTCCATTTCCCCTCGAAACTCCTTCCCAGAGCTTTCTAGAAGATCGTGCTTCTAAGTTCATAAGCCTCTGATGCTGGTCCTGGAGTAGTTCAAGCAAGAAAGTTAAGGGCCGGGTTACGAGCCCTGTCGCCCTAGAATTCTTCCTAAGTGGCGGTGCCGAATATCCATCTTCATATAATCAATTAACATCGAAAATTAAGCAACTGTTTTTCAAAAGAACTAATTTGTTACATTTTGATGCATCACACCATTTATAATTTCGTAGTTATTAATTTCCTAATTATTTCAACCACAAAATTTAGTTTTTTATTAAATGTAAGATTATTTTTCCATTTTCATTACTTCAAGCATACTCTAAGATGGTAAGATGCTTTTTCCATATTAGATGGTGAACACTTCTGAATTTTTAATCACCTCCTCTTTCCTCTGCCTTTTTTCCTCTCATCCTTCCAATTTTAAATGCGACATTCCCAGGCAACGTCCAGATCATATCATATATACCCCTTCTAGGCCTAAAAATTGACTATTAAGTATTAATACAGATTTTATATATATATATATATATATATATATATATATATATATATATATATAATATATATATATATATATATATATATATATATATATATATATATAGGTTCTTTCCGTTAAAGCCCCCACATCGATATATCGATTATTTTATTAAACTATCGATCCCTATTATTTTATTTAATAAATATAATATTTTTTTGTAAAAATGTGATGTTCATTTTCATTTATCTCTTTTGTCTTTTTAAATTTTTATATTTTTAAAATTTTTTATTTTCAAAACAAATTTAATAAAATGAAATAATAATTTATGCATTCATTCTTTCTTTGCTGGGGAGCCTACAATGGTATTTCCAAAATCAAAAACATGGATTATAAACATTTATGGGTGAATCATGCAGAAAATTTTGTAAACCCCAATAATAGTTTTAATCATTATTCTTTAATTTTTGTTTTAGGTTAGGTTAACTTACGTAACTAACCTAACCTAACCTAAATTTCAAATTTTGAAATTTAAGAAAAAATGTACTTTTAAGAGTCCAAAAATTGTAATGTCAAAATTTAAGAAAAAGCTTAATTTTAGGAGTTCAAAATTTCTATTAAAACAGGTTTTCAACAGTCTGAAATATGTTTTGAAAATAAAATTTTTTAAAAATATAAAAATATAAAAAAAAAAAAAAAAAATGAATTCAACATTTTTAAAAAAAAAAAATTATTATATTTATTAAAAAAAATAATAGGGATTGTAAGAAAAATAAATAATCGATATATCGAATATGGGGGCTTTAAAGGAAAGAACCTATATATATATATATATATATATATATATATATATATATGGTAAATGTCTAGAACGTGTGTCGCACTACGAAAACGATACTAATCATTTTGAAAAATATACGAATCATTTTGGAAAAAATTTTTTTTAAAATATAATGGACAAAAATAAAAAGAATTGATATATATATTTTTTTCACTTCACACTAAGCGTACAAAAATTAGGCTATGGCAATTAATTTCCTTTTAAATTTGACTTGTGTAACTAAAGTTTGTAAAGCATAATTAAAAGTTATTAGTTTAATATAAAAATTTAAATTTTATTTCGATGCTACTTAGACTTTTCTATTTCACTTTGTTTTAAATGTCCTTAACAAATTATCATTTACTTTGTATGTAAGACAAGTTTTTTATTCATTCCAATTGTTTCATTTTCCCTTTAAGATATTTATTATCTTTCGTAGCAAGTATGTTCTTTTTGAGCGATTTCGCTGGTTTCAAGCAACTTTGATTTAAATTTAACTGCAATAATTATCGCTAAATGCTGTGTCATTGATGTTGTATCAGATTTGGTCCGTGAAAATCCGTAAGACAAATAACTCTCTAAATAAGTTCTTTTCTTTAATGGAAAATATAATGCTTCAAATATCTTATGGTATCAATATTTAAAAAGCCACCAAACTCATATCTCAAACAACTAACAAGCTACAGGGAAAAGGAATACATTGCTGGAATGCTGGTCCTATTTTAGTTTTTAAAAATTGTAAAATATATATATGATATAATATAGTATAATATATATATTTATATATATAATATATATTATATATATCATATATATATATATATATTATATATATTATATATATATTATATATATATCTCAAAAACACAATAGCTACAGCGAAAAGGATAACATTTTTTTGGAATCCTGGTAAATTTTTAGATAGGAAAATGGTAAAAAACAATAAAATAAAATATATGTAATAATTATAAGTAATATGATTAGAGAGCCTATTTAAGACCTTTTATATGTTACTCCGTTAAAATAAATAGGAACTTTCTATTAAATTTTGCTTTGTTTTTTTTACTAAAGAATAAACCAAGGTATACCGACGATGGCAAGGAGTCGGGGTCTCTCGGCCTACCGGGGAACTACGGGGGTAGGACTAATCCCCCCCTCCGGGAGGGTCTCCGGAACGCCCGCTCTTTGGTATTTTGGGTCGCGGGGGTTCCTCCG
>JABUQX010101906.1:0-15000 GCA_015478945.1 Trachelipus rathkii
TTACTTCTGATAATTTATTATTAATTATCTATATATTATCACTTATTATTATTAGTATGATTATTTATTATTATTACTTATTAATTATTGATTATTATTATATTTATTATTATTATTATTAATTTATTATTACAATGTATTATTATTATTATTATTATTATTATTATTATTATTATTATTAATATATTATTATATTATTATTAATTATATATTATAATTTTATTATTATTAATATATTATTATTATTAATTATATTATTATTATTATTATTATTATTGTTCAGTCAATTGCTTAAAGGTAAGAGTTAAAGTCAAATTGTACATTCTTTTACCAATATTTAATGTTTCGTTCTTTCTTGTCAGATAAAAAGTTTTGACTAATAATGGGAATGCAATATGTGTAAATGTATGTATGTATGTATGTATGTATGTGAATGTATGTATGTATGTATTATGTTTCGGTTAATGGCGTAGCGTGTATGGGTGATGATTATGGTGATGTATGTATGTATGTAGTGTAAATGTAGGTATGTATGTATGTGATGTATCTCGTAGTGTATGAAATCAGATAATGTAACAAGGTATAAAAAAATTAAGAAATAACACGAAAATTATATTCAAGTAAGTTTTTGCATATTTACTACGACGATAATTTTAGTTTATCAAATCTCTAAAATTACTGGAAAAACGTATTCTATTTCACATAATTGAGCTAATGAAAAAGTAAGAATCATTTTAAGTCTTATGTAAAGTCAATTATTATATCATAAGGAAAGTGACTTAATTGAGGGATTAGTTTGGATGCACAAACATGCTGTACATCGTTTTTGATTCTTGTCGGGCGCGCAAGAGGTTTTCATCAAATTGCGAAGTTTAATCTGGAATATGATATATAATATATACTAAACTATAAACACATATATATATAAGTATTAGTTAAATATATTATATATATATATTATATATATGTATATATATATAGATATATGTATTATAATGAATATAATAGTATAGTATTATAAGGTAATATAATAGTTATATACATAGTATATGATCTGATTTTATAAATGGTTATATATAGTATATTATAGTATATATAGTAGATGAGTGATTATATATATATATATTATATATATAATATATATATAATATTTATAAGTATTTATATAATAGTAAATAAATAGTAGAGGATATAGAGTACCAAAAATTTAACAAGAATAGCAAAACATATTATATATGTATATCAGTAATATGATGATATTGATAGTTAAATATATAGAAATAATATAATATATATATATATATTAATATATATAAGTATATAAGTATAAATATATATATTATATGTAATATAATATATATATATATATAAAGTGATTATATATATTAATATATAATATGTATATATATATATACTATATATAATATAATATATATATATATATATATATATCCATCTGCCTATCTTGTGTAATCCTAAAAAATACCGCCAAATATATAAATGAAAGTAGTATGTAGCTTTTCATTATAAGATATATAAAGTTATAAAGTATATATAAATATAATATATATATATATAATACTAATATATATATAGTATATATATATTATTATATAATTATATAACTATAATATTTATATTATAATATATATATATATATATAGATATACATATAATATATATATATATAATATATATATATATAATATATATCATATATATATATATATATATATATATTATATATATATATATTATATATCATATATATATATGAGAGAGAAGTTAGAACTCAGTTAATAAAAAGGACTTTCCCACCATTAATATCTTTTCTGAAGGGCAAAAGATTCGGACATTTTCAACATTACTTAATTATGAGGCACATATCAACTTTGAACATTCGCAGCTTTATTAAATGTTAAAACCCATTAATAATTTATATTTTCATATATATATATATATATATATATATATATATATTATATATATATATATATATATAATATATAATATTAGTATAATTATATATATAGATATATACAATATATATAATATATATATTAGTAAATTAGGACCCCTGTTATGTTATACGACTCCGTCATTTTTGTGATTTTTTTTTTGTTTTTTTTTTATATAGTTTTCCGTAAAATGCACTTTCTTTAACAAAAAAATTAAAATAGGTCAATGAAGAACATGATGCCAAAACAATATATAGGACCAGTTACGATTTACGACTAATACAGTTTTAGTATTTTTTTTTTTTTTTTTTTAACTAAAGGAATCCCAAGGGTAAATACCGCAAAGATGGCAGGAGAGGTCGGGGTCTCTCGGCCTTCCGTGGGAACGACAGAGTAGGGGTAGGACTATTTCCCCTCCGGGGAGGGTCTCTCCCGAACCCCCTCTCTTTGGTATTTGTGGGTGTCGCGGGGTTCCTCCGTCCTCGCCCCGGTATCGTGAAATACAGTCGCCCCCCTACTGTCCCGTGCGCTGAGCCCTCTAACTTTTTTTAATTTCTTTTCTTCTTTCTTTTTTATTTATTTTTTTTACATTTTTTGGATAACCTGCAAACAAGGTAACTTGATACGTTGACTCCAAATATGTAATTGTTTTATGTATGCGTACTTTTCGAGATATTTTCATTTATGATTTTTCTAGTTTTTTTTTTTTTTTTTTTTTTTTTTTTTTTTTTACATTTTGATAATAAGCTTTATAGCGCTGATTTCAAATATGTAAATTGTTTTGTTTCTGTAAGTGTCGTACCTTTTTAGATTATATTTTATTTTTTGAAATTTTTTTTTATATAAATGTGATTTTTAAAATAATTATTTTAAAATATCTTTCCGAACTTTTGAATCATGTTCATCACAGCTGAAACTCATGGTTGGAAGTATGTACTGGGAGTAATGTAAAAAAAAAAAAAAAAAAAAAATCAAAACATGAAACTTGCACAAATACAAACAGGAGGTCCTATAATATATACTATATATATTAATATAAGTAGTAAGTATATATAATATATATGTATATAGTATATATGAAGGTGTAATAGTATATATTATATATAGTATATATAATATTTATATATTAATCTATATATAGTTTATATAGTATATATATAATATATATATACTAGAGTATACTAAAATAATAAATGACATATATATTAGGTCCAAAGATCGTTACGGGGAAAATGCTATAATCGATTAATATCAATATTTTTAAAAATATGCATATCGCCTCGATATTGATGCGCCAGAAAAATAGTCGAATATTCGATATAATCAGATATTTCATATAAGGTTATATCCAGAGAAATAATTTTATATATTATAATCCAATATATATATATAATTATATCTATATATATATATAGTATATATAATATATATAATAGTATATCGGTAGTATATATATAATATTATATAATATAATATAATATAAGTATATATTAATATATAACTATATATATAATACTATATTTTTATTATCTTGCGATTAGGTTCGACGCACATAGTTAAAAAACAAAGATAGCTACACTAAAATTTAATACATTTTTGGAATCAGGGGCAATTCAGATATGAAAAAGTAGCAAAAATAAGTTAAAACTTAACATAAAAATAAAAAAAATTAAAATAACAAAGTTTTAGGGAAGTACGATGTTTTTTATTTTATACAACGGCAAATGATGTTTTGGTTAACAGATTTATTTGCATTCTTAAACAATGAGAAGTTGTTAGGTATTTTACAGTATTACGGTTAATACTAACGCTATAATATAATGAATATATAGTATATATATAAGATATATATAATATAATAAATATATATAATATATAGTGAAGTATATAATATATATATATATATTATATATATAATATATATATATTATAATATATGTATATATATATATAGTATATATAGTATATATTACATATATATATATAAGTAAATATATATTATATATATATTATATATAGGTATATCATATATATATATATATATATATATATATATTTATATTACTAATATATAAATATAATATTATTATATATATATACTATATATATATTATTATTTATATATATATTATAATATATATTTATATATATATATATAAATAGAGGAGATATATTATATATACTATAATATATATAGTATATATATATAGATATTAATATGATGTGATGTGTGTGTGTGTAGAATAAAAAATTTATCCGATCTCCCGTTTCGTGTGCCGTTAAGTAACTTTGTTTTATATATACTATACAATATATATATATATAAGTATATAAATATATACTATATAGATATATTATATATATAATATATATATTAGTATATATAATATAAGGTATGTATATTTCTTATATAGTTCTATATAGTAAAACCTATAGAAGTATATTAATACTTGTAGTTGAAAAGGTATTAATATTATAAATGTTTTTTGGACGTTTGTACTAAATAAAAAAGTGGTAGAAAATGGAAAGGATCTCACTCATTTCAGTGTCTTCCCAACTTATCAAGTTTCCAAGCTCAAAGAGCGGATTTGAAAGACTGAAGTTGTGCTAGAAAGCGCTGATGTTGGATCTTGGAGAAACTGGGGGTGTTTTTGACTGTTTGTGGACAAAGAATAAATTAAATAAGAAGATCGCGTTTCACTAGAAAATTTATAAACAAAATAAAATTTCTTATCAACTTATTCCTTTGTAAAGATCATTAAACCACTAATAAAATTTATTGAATGAAGCTAGAATCTTTAAAATATTTCAATATATAAAGATATCAAAATAATTAATTGATTCAACAACGAATTAGATTTAAATTTGGATGGTAGAACAAGCTGATATACTTGAACGACTCTGGAGGTCTGGATCTTAAGAAAATCTATAAATTTAGTAACAAATAAATAAATATTTAAGAAGTTCGAACTGGAGGCCAGACGACTTATCATAGAGAAAAGCTTGTAGTGATCGTAACCCCAAATACTAACTTTTAGTAATCAAGATATGTATAATAAAATCGTTAATTTAGTTGATATTACATATTTTAAGCGAACAATGATGTAATGAGCCATTTAGACTAGTCGGTACTCGACGGTAATGGTAACGTGTAAATCAACTCACAGGAGTCCTGCAATGAATTACTTCGTGCCCAGACTGACACTGGGAGACACTCCAACAGAGCTACAAGTAAAAGTCAAGGATCCAGGCTAGTGATCGAGTGGGACTGAAAAGTCTGTTGATAGTCTCAGAGTAAACAAATAAATAATTAAATATATTTACAAATCATGAAAAAGGGAAAATAAAACTATGATAGTTATTTTTAATTTCCTTTACCTTTATTCAATGTAACAAGTTAGTTACCTTCTTTAATTATAATATTAATATATGATATAATATATAGTATAATATAATATATATATAGTAATATAAAATATATATAAGTTATATATAATAATAATAAGTAATAATAGGATATATATATAGTAGTATATCTATAATATATAGTATATATATATATAAACTAAGAGTAATAATAACTATATATATATATAATAGTAATATATATTATTAGTAATATAGTTATTATTACAAGAGCACCGATCTTATCATCTGATATGCCGCTCAAAAGACCTGAAAACTGATTGATATGCTCGTGAAATCAATCTATTGCCTTTTCAATTTTGAGTCAAAGACAATTGGTTTAATAATGATCTGACTAGTTCGTTCTGACGAGAAATGACGTCCGTATTAGTGCGTAAGATATTTTCAATTGCTAACATAAACCTAACAACATAAGCAGGAAACGCATTTTTACTACTACCCGCATAAAAATTTATTGGATCACGAATTAGTATATCCACTTGATTCACTGAATAAGACTGAATAGTGATTATGAATACTCTAGGAACAATTTGATTATGTGGTACTGGTGCTAATATTTTTGTTCCGAGAAGAAGACGAAAATCTAAAACACCCAATTTTCCGGCGGTTTTATTTTATACACGAACAATTGGGGGTACACGAACGAAGAACGATATAGTAGGGGGAGAGAAGTTTCATCACTTCAGGGGTGTTGGAGAGGGGGATAAGATTTTATTTTTTCCCGGCCTTTTATAAAAATATTTTATTTGAAAAAGATATTTTGATAGGCTTTCGATATTAAGAAAAATATCGAAATAGATATAGGTCGCTAAAAAAAAAATTCGCTCGACAAAATTAGGCGATATTACCGGAATATATTCGATATTCTTTTGCCATGCGCCTAATATAGGTGTATAGAATAGTATATATATATAGATATATATATAATAAATATATATATAGATATATGATATATATATATAGTATAGTTGACTTTTAAGAATAAAGTAAAATAAAAGATTTATTTACCTTGTTACCCTAAGTTAATTAGTAATAATAATTTTTAATTAGTAATAATAAATTCTAAAAATAATTAATTTGTATAATAAATATTATGTGATATATAGATAATATAACAGGGTGAGAGTGAAATAAAATGAATAATAATAATAAGTATCAATAATAATAATCAAATAATGATATGAATAATAATAAATAACAAATCATGGTACTCCTAACGGAGCAAGACTTGTCCTTGAGCACGTGCTACGCAGCGCAGAGGGATCGGCTTTCGCTTATAAGGATTACGCCCGATGAAAACCGAACGGCGAAAAAACTCATGATGAGCAACTCGTCTGTCCACACTTCTTAAGTTATAATGATGCTAAAATACTAAGCAATATTTAAATTTCACAGTCATCTTTGTCACTCCACAAAAGATTAAAAATAATGATTATTACAACAATCTTTTTATTAAGGACATAATGAAAGGAAATAACAAGAATGTGACCATTGTACCGAGTAATGGAGCGAAGGATGCGTAATGTAAAATTGGTGCTACGGCACATCATTCAACATAGTCGAACGAAAGCAGGGAACGGAAAACTGGGCTTTTTAAAATTAATATGTATTAGTATATATATAAATTCATTAATTATATTTATCGATATATTTCATGAGAAGATAGCTGGCCCAAGCGGATTGCGCTATATTGGTGACGGTAAACTTTTGCGCTCATATTTATTTGCGGTGGGCGGTGGGCTGGTGTGCTATTTATTTGTGGCGTCGGCGGCTGGAAATTCCGGTTTTTTGTGCCAACCCTAGTTAAACTATTCACACTGAATATTATGGCGGTATTTATTTTCAATAAAAACAACCAACAAAAAATAATCACCGCTGGCTGCTTGTAGTACAGGAGAAAGTTTTTTTTTTCGTTTTATTTTTAAGATTTTTTTTTTTTTGTAAATTTTGCCTAAAACACACGGGAACAATTGTAGAGACCTTTTCGGGTTCTAGATTCACTGATGCAATTTCGTCTCCTGAGTTCTGATACCCGATTCCGGCCGGTTCTTTATTCCGAGATTTTGGTTCTGATTTCGGATTACGCACACAAATTTTAGAACTATTTGTTATAAATTTAAATTTTAATTAAGTTTTTAATTAAGTCATGATTGTGGACGGTTCAAAAACATTTACTTTTCCCTCAGGTTGTTTCCCTTATATTCAACTGCCACCACTCTCTCTCTCTCTCTCTCATCTCGTCTCTTCTCTCTCTCCGAGAGTCTCTCTCTCTCTCTCTCTATGATATATATTATGATATATATATAATTTCAGTAAATATAATTTAGATATGTAAATAAATATGTTTAATTGTGTGTATTGTCTGTGGACCAAGAAATAGATTTTTATGTGATTATAAGCATTAAAAATTAAAAAGTGAACTTTTGTAAGGTGTGTATATATACATAAGGCAGTTCCAGTCACAAGATAAATGATTAGGAAAAAATGAGTACTAAATTCTATAAATAGTTCAGATATATATAATTATTATAAGAGTAATTTTATATACGGTATAAATATATATAGTATATACACAATAATATAATGATATATTATAAATACAATATAATATAATATAATAGGAACTTTCGCGTTTAAAAGGATGTTAACCGATATATTTCGAACGAGCGATGTAATCGATTTTTTTTTCGATATTTCTAATCAGGCAATATAGAGGACAAGGTTGCCAATAATGTTTTTTTTAATTTTTAAAAACTAAAGGAATACCCCAAGATTAAATCGCAAGATGGTGACAGAAGTCAGGGTCTCTCGGCCTCAGCGGGGGAGCGACGGGGGGGGACTTCGTCCCCCGCCCTCTGTCGCCAACCGTCGCTCGAGCCCCTTAATAAAATAAATAAAAAAAAATGAAAACAAATTAAACATATAAAATATAAATCATGATATAAACATATCTTTGTTAAGGCGAGCTAAAGCTTTTATTGGAGTTTAAGTTAACACGTTACAGTGTATGGTTAGACGATAGGGTTCAGCGATATTTAGAAAACTCCGTTTTTATGTACATCCTTTTAAATAAGGAAAGTTGCCTATATATATATATATATATATATATATTATATAATATATATATATAATATATACTATATAATATATATATAATATACTATATTATATATATATATATATATATATATATATATATTATATATCTTTGATACAAAAGTTTAATATCATTTAACTAAATATAACCCTTGTTATCCTGGGGTATCATGTTTATACCTCACCTTCGAAGAAAGTTACAATGATGTGTTACACACTGTAGTGCCAACCTCGTGCGTCATTACAAGGACAAAGTCTCGTCCGATTAAGAGGCGCTCCGCACTGGTGGGAAGTTTTGTCACACAACCTTGAAGTCTTTGCGTTTTGCGATTGTAGTTTTTTTCGACTCATAGTAAGCGAAGGTGGCGTCATACACTACACATGTTTAAACCCATGTGTGTATGTCATTTTTGGTAAAAAGACTTTTGCTCATTCATTTGTTTTTCCAAATACAAACAAATGCATTTTCCATCGCTGTGTGGAGAAGAGTTTGTTATATTTTGAGCAACCGACCATGGGAGCAATGAGCACAAATTTTGTCCAAAAGAATTAATCCAAGACATAGACAGATCACAGACATTGGGTGTGTTTGAAGGCAAAGAGTATCGACGAACTCCGGAAGGCAATTAGTGTGGAGACAGCCGCACTTTAGTGTTGTCAACCGCGTCAAAATCTTTGAAAAGACACCAGATCAGCAGTGGCAAAAGTTAGGGTTAAAAAAAACAAAGGCAACAGATTTGAATTTCAAAAGGAGTCATTACAAATCGCCTAAAGTCACAGGGTCAGAATACGAATGAAAAACGAATATCAGGTATTTTGTATGAGCATAGTTTTACTGTCATTGACATTTTAACAAGAAAAAGTGCACCAAGTTTAGTGCGAAGTTTTGGCGCGCAGATATGATCATGAATTACTATTTCTTCACTTATCATGTAGAATGAATGAAATGATTCGTTGACCATCCAAAAATCGAAATTTATACCGTACGAAAAAGGAAAATTTTCTTGTTTCGAGAACTTGAGTAACGATTGCCAGACAATTTTAAATTATCGAAACAAATTACATAAACACAAGTTAAAATAGACCTAACAACTCATATTATTGAGCGTAACTTCCATTTTGAAAAAACGCATTCCCAGGAACAAACATACAACAGTCATCATTAGAAAATTAACACATAAGTAGGATAATCATGATGAGCACGACCTGAGTAACGAACGACCAACACATCAGTTAAATATTAACTACGTATAAGTCAATGCAAGCACGGTGGTAAGACGCCTCTTTAGGAAGGAGAGAAACTGTGAAAGGAGTATGTAAGTAAGTTTTATATGGACTAAATTTCCACACTGAAAGAGACGATCCACCAAAACAAAACACACAATCTTGTTATTTAGAGCTGATAGCATGACCAGAGCTTCTTTATTTTGGGGTCTTTTAAATCGACATAAAATACAAGAATATACAGCAACGGGGGGGGACAATGTTAATCAGATTGAGGGAAACGAAGATGAACGAGAGGCTTCTCCAAACTGGGGAGATTTGGAAGGGAATATATTGGTATAGAGATGCAGAGCGAAGAAAAGGGGAAGAGACCGGGATTTATTTCGAAAATATCTATGTCAGGAAACTCGTAGTAGAAAAAATAGTTTGACTTTCAATAGCCATATTTTAACTGCAAGAGTGAGAGATAGATTTTGTATATGTAGTAATCGATTATACTGTAGTTTTATGTCAGCAATATGAACATAATAGATGATAATATGAAAACGCGCCAGCGGATGAGCAACGAACAAAACAGTCAACACTACACCTATAAGTGCATCATAATTTGCGAATAGTATACTATTATGTATATATTATACTATATATGACTAGCGATAAATATTATATATAAGATATAATAATAAATAGGTATATATATATATATATATATAAATTATTAATATTAGTATTATATTATATTATATATTATATATTATAATGTATATATATTATAGTAATCACTAGTATATATATATAGTATATATATATCGGCAAAATTGTCATAACTTTTTTTTTTTTCAATCGTACCATCATCAATTTTTTGCAGATTAATTGAGCAAATTATTAAAACATAATTTAGAAGAAAATAAAGAATTAGCAGAAAATTCGACCTCGGAGAAAGGGTCCGTGATCGCCGGAAGCAACTGCCTTATTAATCTTACGGGGGCGAAAAATGTAAGAGGAAGCAATCGATATAGGTACTAGCAACATGGAATGTCAATAGAACAATATGGTTGAGTAGCCCCCCCCGAGAAGAGGAGAGAGTGATGTGCACATGTATTCTAAGAAGAAAGAGGCCAAATATTTAAATTTGCTTACAGAGCGGTCACTGAAACTAAAGATGGGAAAAAAACGGTGAAAACTGAGGTGGTTGTGGTGTAAAATGTGATTTCGTTGTTGCTATGGAAGAGGAATGAGTAGAGGGAATAGAAAGGATTTTGCAATCTGAATGAGTGACTTGTGGTGATAACGAGGCTATGGTAGATTTTTGTGTATGTGTCTGAGTAATACTAATCAGACAAATTCCATAGGGGATTAAATTTAAGTTTTGAAAAGGTCATAAATTGTGTGTTGCCGACATAAACTTATGGGTCCCACTCTGATATCTGAGGGTATAAAGGATTAAGAATAGTGCGAATTTTTTCTCTTCGGATAATCTGAATGATGTTTTGGAAAAGTTAGGTGAGTAGGAGATTCAGTTCCTTTGCCACACATATCTGCCCACCCAAGGATTTTTGTTACAGTTGAGTCACCGAACGCCTCACAGGGCAGAGACCTGTTCAAGGGAGGGGGTGTAGTACGCTGCTAGAAAGGTTTTCACCCTATAGTGCAAGATTGACGCATATGTAAGTGGAGGAAGATTAATATTCAGGCAGACAAATAGCAGAAGATGAAGAGAATCTCCCGAACCAGAACAGAGGTGGCGGAAAAGAAGGAATTCACTCACAGCGGAACTAGTCTGGAGTTACAATGGGGTCGAACAACAAAACCATCGTGCGCAGAGAATACAGTAACGAGCCTTAGTGGTTTATCGGAGGGGAGTATCGTAAAGGTTAGTAGGTAAGCGAGTATAGGTTTCCCTCGAGCACCTGCCGCTGCTGTATCTATAGAAAAGGAGATAAAGCCAGCAACATCGCGCCGCAAGATAGAGGGGTCAAGCTGAACTGGACAGGTACAGAACATGTTTACATAAAGGCCTTTTGTCCTTTGAACCGCGACGCACTGTCCAAAGCGGGCGATGGAGGGTGAGAACCTAGAAGCCCACCGACCCCCAGATATTGATAGGGCTGTACTACGCTACATGGGCCAATTAAGATCCCCTTGTATACGCTCACGAGCAACCTGCCGAGAAGATGAAAAAAAATAGCTTCTCGAAGGTCTAAACAGAACTTCCAGTTCTATTGAGGCCAGCCCATAGCAACCGTTGTGGATGTAGGTTTCCATAGCATTTTATTTTTTGTTTATGTTAAGGCACAAGGATGTTTTATGTATTGTCAACAGGTAGAGACGGAAGAAACCGTCAAAGAGATATGATAAGTTAGAAGGTGTTTTGAGAAGAAGATTTGTAGAACTGAGCTTGTATTTTTTTACGAAAGAATTGAATTTCACAAGGTGAGACGACTCCATCGCGGAAAATTCTAGTCACAAGCATCAAGCGAGAATAGGATAATCGGAAAGATTTAAGACGGCAATTTCTAGAAGTAAAAGAGGGAGCGAAATTGATACGGAGTATTGAAGAATGAAAGGTCGATTCATTCACATATGAGGTGATAGAGTTTAAAAGTGCAAGTGGAAGATCAATATAATGAAAAGTAGGAAATAAAAGTTAGGAGATAAGACAGAAGCCCTGAGAAAACAATCCACTATTGACAGAACAAAGAAGAACGAAGTCGACCACCATCAACGCACATCCAGAGACATTGAAGCCGATTTGAAAGAAAGAGCTAGAACATAAAGAAGGCAGAGAAAGAAAACGCAACAGGAGGGAGTCTTGGGAGAGCAGATGGGAACGCAATGCCATAAAGTGAGCTCGTCAAATGCTTTGTAATATGTCAATCAAGCGTCCAAACCACGCAAGTCTCCGCGCTGTAGTTCCTTAAAGAGCCGAAAGAACCATAAATCGGTAGAATTAGGAACGTAAATATCGTCGCCAGTAAACCCTCTTCGGCCGCCCGAAGCCCGTACTTAGCGATCGAGGAATGAAGGTTTTTCCCGATGATAGCTAAAGGAAGTGAGGAAGTTGGAGAAAGGTTTCAAAGATTATAGAAAAGAAAATGTTCAAGTAAGAGCTGTAGGGCGATAGTTAGAATTATCAAATGTGAGGGAGAGGAAGTCAGGTTCCTTTTTTCGTGATAGGTGTAGAGACATGTAGCGAGCTTCCAACACTCAGATGGAAAGAGTGCTAGTAATGAGACATTGAGAGTATTGTTGAAAGACCGAGGAGGCGGGATAGAGAACAGTGAAGCACACTTCATCAAAACCATCGGGGAGGAATGCGGGCTCATCGAAGTAGCACACCGCGACTTCCTAATGTTCATAATAGATTTTCAGGGAGCCGCGAGTATTTAGTAATCGTCACCCGATCAGATAATGTAATCAAACGAAGGGGCAAGAGGATAGGACAGTAGCATTAGATGAGAGTGAGAAAGAGTAGGGAAGAGGAAATAGGAAAAAAGAATCAGATCCGGGGTTGAGCTGTAAGGAGGAAAAATAGGGAAGTGCCGAGACAGATTGGGCCCTTTTCCTCCAGTTTGGATGGGAATTAAAGCAAAACAGATCATCAAGATTACGAATAAGAGGAAGGAAAGAGGACAGATTTACAGATAGTTGTCTAGAGATGTTTTTTTGCAAGAGGCCAGAAGGATTTGTAAGTAGGAGAAGAAAACCAAGGAGGTTAGCATGCATTTTTCAGTTTGCATCGGAAGAGTTCACTTGCTTTGCTCGAGTAGAAGATATAACCAGCCTGCACTCGATTCTTAGCTGAATAGAAAATTAGGCGAGAGTGAGGTAAGGAGAAACGAGAATTGTTTATCCACCCCGCATCGATACCACTGTCTCTATCCTGAATGGCCAGAGCAACAAAGGCACGGATCGGAACCATGGATTATGAGAGAGAAAGATTAGTTGAAGACGGAGATGAACCTGCTCATACCCATCGAAACGGATTACAGCTTCCCTCCTTATCTTTTAAAAATTTATTTTTTACATCCATCATTAATCCTTACTGAGGTAGCCAATTTTGTATCATTCTGCAAACTTTGGAAACCTTACATTTAAATCCCTGTCTAAAATATTTTTTATAACAAGGTTGAGGAGGAAATGGGGTACATATATGAGGAAACAGCACTTAACTACAGAATAATGTGCAGTTAAGAGATTTCAAAGTTGGTGTGGGTGATGTCCACATAAAGAAAATGTCTTCATTGCCATTGAGTAATTATATATTAATTTCCTATTTTTATTATTATTTTCATTATTATTATTATTATATTATATTATTATTATATTATTATATTATTATTATTAATTAATTCATTATTCGTATTAATTATTATATTTCATATATTATTTTAGATTATTGATAGAAAACTGTCGATTTTTAAAACCTGAGCGTTTATCCCCTTTTCAGAGAGTAAAACAGCAGCGGGGAGGACTACAGGAAGTCATACGAAATTTATGATGCCGGCCTATGGCGTGCAATACGACAGCGCCAAACCCAAACGTGTTCGCTACAGTCGGAGTTTTAAATATAGTGCCACCGACCCAAGAAGATAAAACCCTAACTGCTAGCGGGAACGGAGGGGATTAAACGACCAGCGTCCTCTCCCATGAAGAGTCGGCGATCAACCTCCTATGCCAGAGGGCTCGTTCTAAATTATTATAATATTATTATTATTCATTATTTATTATTATTAGATTATTTATTTATATATTTAGTTATATATTAATTATTATATAAATTATTGATTTCATGTTATAATTTTTATTGATTTATTATTATTTATATACGTTCTTCTTTGAAATTATTTACAAATAATATAATTATTTGACAAGAAATGTAAAACGATTTGGATAAACCTTAAGACGTTGATCTGAGGTCTGCAAGACATATATTATTTATTATTATTTATTATATGATTATTATGATTATATTTATTATTATTTAGTTATGTATTATAATATTATTAAATTATTTTATTATATTATTACATCTAATATTATTATATATTATATATTATATATTATTATTAATTAATTAATTTTATTATTAAGGAGACTTAAGGAATCAAGAAAATTTTTGGCATCGCTTAAAATAATTTTGGGGGGTGTTGAGAAAACCACCCTGATTCGCGCATCTGTCGTAACAGCCTTATATATATAATATATATAAACGATGTATTAGTATTAATAATAATATATATATATTTTAGAGTAGTGAGTGATTGCCTCTTTAACCGTTAACATTGATTGACAG